>MJUU01041238.1:13269-25023 GCA_002080025.1 Modiolus philippinarum
CCTTTTTACCTGTAATTTCTTTGAAGTTTACCTGTAAAACAGGAAATGTCCTAACAAAACTTGGGTTTTATTGCCCAAATAATAAAAAATTTAATCCTCGTCACTTTCCAAGACATGCCCACTATATCACGGTGATTAGTTATGGTATGTCTCTTTCTGTACTGTACTGTACCCTGTTTCCTCATTATTTGGTCCATTCAGGACTTGATTGGGCTCTAATTAAATTTGTATTTGATTTAGAATTATTTCAAATGCAAAATTCTGCAGGTTAGACATGTGTGAAGGTGAGCATGACTATTGATAGTAAATTTAACTAGTTTGAACTGAAATACATGGGTGTATAGGCTGAAATTTTTTATTCTATTTTGATCACTATCAAATACTTCTTGTCAAAAATTCTGTCGTTTAATTTTCACCAAAATCTGAGAATAGAAAGAAAACAAGAGGCTCTCAAGAGCCTGTATCGCTCACCTGGGCCGTGGCTAACATCAATTAAAGGCGTTTTCAAAAGGAAAAACAAAACACAAAATTTAGCAGAATACTTATTTTCCTAAAATTACAGTGTATTTGTTTGGTTTCCATGGCAACGGAAAGCTCCACCATCCATTTCAACCCATAACAGAACACCATTCAAAAAAAATTTGGGCAGGGGTTCCCCTTATAATCAAGGTAATACATATTGCTGAAATTAAAACATTCAGACCACAATTCAAATAAAAATTCAAAAATTTGGGCAGAGGTTCTTATTGGACTAGTAGTTTCTGAGAAGAAAATCTTTGAATATATATTCCATAGGGTCCAATGTTAAAACTATGTTCCCGCTGGCAGTCAACCTGGATGAGGTACGGACCTGCCAGATACCTTTTTTGGAAGGGACCATCTCAGGACCATTGTGACTAAGTTTGGTTATAATTGGACCTGTGGTTTCTGAGAAGATCTTTGAATGTCTTTCCCATAGGGTCCAATGTTAAAACTTTGTTCCCCGCTGGCAGCCATCTTGGATTAGGTACGGACCTGAAGGATACCTTTTTTGGAAGGGACAATTTTAGGATCATTGTGACTATGTTTGGTTATAATTGGACTGGTAGTTTCTGAGAAGAAGATCTTTGAATGTCTTTTCCATAGGGTCCAATATTAAAACTGTGTTCCCCGCTGGCGGCCATCTTGGATTAGGTATGGACCTGTCGGATATCTTTTTTGGAAGGGACAATTTAAGGACCATTGTGACTAAGTTTGGTTATAAGTGGACTGGTAGTTTCTTAGAAGATCTTTGAATGTCTTTTCCATAGGGTCCAATGTTAAAACTATGTTCCTGCTGGCGGCCATCTTGGATTAGGTACGGACCTGCCGGATACCTTTTTTGGAAGGGACCATCTAAGGACCATTGTGACTAAGTTTGGTTATAATTGGACTGGAAGTTTCTGAGAAGATCTTTGAATGTGTTTACCAATAGGGTCCAATGTTAAAACTATGTTCCCCGTCGGCGGCCATCTTGGATGAGGTACGGACCTGCCGGATACCTTTTTTTAAAGGGGACCACCCAAGGACTATTGTTACCAAATTTGGTTCCGATTGGCCCAGTGGTTTCAGAGGAGAAGATCTTTGAATGAAAAGTTTACGCCGGACGGACGGACGACGGACGACGGACGCCGGACGACGGACGCCGGACGCCAAGTGATGGCAAAAGATCACCCTGGCATAGCCAGGTGAGCTAATAATAAATTCTAGAATCCCGAAAACTTTTGGCATTACATGAACAATGAAAGGCACATGGGACAAAGTCTCTTAAAATGAGGGTCCTCATGGGGGGATGGGGGGGTCCTAGTAATCAAATAATCATTAAATTTTTGCCTTTGTTATCAAATAATCATTAAATTTTTTACCTTGGTAATCAATAAATTTTTGGCTTAGTAATAAAAAAATATATAAAAATGCAAGCAAATAATCAAATAATCATTAAATAAATGCTCTCGTAATCAAATAATCATTAAAAAAATACGCTGATAATCAGGTAATCAAGAAACCCATGACGGGCCTCTAAAATACATTGTAGAACCAACCAATACAACAACGCTTTTATTGTTGTTCTTCATTTTGGAGTTATCATGTGGTTTCAACAATGAGGTTTAATGACTCATACAGTCTTTTGTGGCTTCTACTGTTAACGTCTAAAATCAATTATCTTCAGTTAGGAATTTATGTCAAAGGGGTTTTACTTACCAGTTTTATTATACAAATCTGAATAGATTCAAATCTTGTGCTTCAAGTTACTATCCTTGAATAGTTTTTTTTTCTGTCGGTCTGTCAGATCGACTACACAAACGGAATAAATTTTGTTTTATCAACTCCTGTTGCAGATTTTTAACCAAGAGATGTAAAACTTGTAAGGGTGATTTTACATACATTGGACATGTGAAACTCCAATTTTGATTGCGTTTCAAAAGAAAGCCGGATTCACGGATAGTTGAACTATATGCACGATACCAATTTTGTGTAATCAACTCTTCTCACAGTTTTAAACCCACAAGCCTGAAACTTTGCGAGCCAATGCGACATATTGAACATGTGCTCCTCCTATTTTGATTAAATTTTATATTTTGTCTATTTTATTGATTGTTGAAGTATGTCATTTTTGACAATATTGAAGTATGTCATTTTTGACAATATTCTAGACAGAGTAATAAATTGGTGTCATCAACTCATCGAACAATTTTGAACAAAGAGATGTGAGACTTCGTAGAGTGTTTTATATATACATTGAACATGTGGACTTCCTATTTTAGACGAAATGCAACTATTAGTTTGGTTCTGCAGGCGGATTTGTGGGAAGACATATATAATTGATTTAATAATTAAAAACTTGTTTCATTCAATTCAAATGATATTAGAATACGTTGTTGGGTAGCGATACGAAGAGAACCCTATTGACTTTAAAGACAATATTAGGTCAATGTCAAGGTCACAGTTACCGAAAATAAAATGAAAATTTCAGAATAATTAGGATTTTGGACAACTAAAAAGTTTATAATCAGCTTCAAATGAAAATTGCACAAGGGAGGGAAAGAAACCCTATTAATATTGGAAAGAGTAGGCCAAAGTGACAGAAAAAAGGGTGAAAATTTCAGACAAATTTCCTTTCATGATGATAACTCCAAATGGTAATTTTACATAATTCAAATTGCAGGTACAAAAAGGGAAAGAAGCTATTGATATTTGAGAAAGTACATATAGATCAAAAGTCGAGGTCACAATGACCAAAGTAAAAATGTAAGAAAGCAATGGTATCTGGACGATAACCAAATAATGGGCTACACCGAGCGTAGCATTATACGACTGCAGCATGTTGACCACTGAAATTTGAACAAATGCAATTTAAAACTAGAAACATACCCCGCTCCCCCATTTGTTTCCAGATGTAAGAATTCACCAAAAAAAAAAAAGAAAAAAAAGAAAAAAAAAATCAAGTAAAATTAAAATTTTAAATAGCTGGTTCACAATGGCAACATGTATTGAACATTCTGTGAAAGTTGTGGCCACAAAGTATGTACCCTTTGGCGGACGGAATAACGGACGGACGGGCGGGCGGGCGGACGAACGGACACCATGATCACTATATACCACCCGCTAAAGCGGGGGTATAATGAATGTGGATGCTATAAAGAGCTTTACACTGTAATTATTTGGACACAATAAGGAACTTAACACAGTAATTTGCTGGACACTTGTACTAGTAGGGAAGACAAAAATAATCCCTTTTGATCCTTTGTATCTCGGAAACGGACTAGCTACATAGAATCTGTTGATTCCCAACTAAAAGTTAACATCAAGAGGAATAAAAAAACATTTAAATCTGATGAAAAATAATATATATTATATTTAAAGATGACATTTTATCCCTTTATTGCTTGGGTAATCACAAAATCAGGCAACAAGCAACTTAACCTTAAGTTAAGAGGAACACAAAGACACAAACCCCTGTTAAAATCCAATAAAAAATAAAGATTAAATATATGTTATGAAAAATTGAAATTTTGGCCTATTGACCGCTTAAAGCTTTTAAACGGTAAGGGAAAATGCAAAATAAGATGATATACTACCAAAAGCTTACAACAAAGAAAAAAACCCATTGAAATCCAACGACAAATCAAAATTTTACATAATAAAAAAAAAAAGCAATTTTTTCTTCTTTGACACTTTATAGCTTTGAAACGGCAGGAGCTACATCAATTTGCTGACATACGACCAAAAGCTTACGACAAGATGAATCCAAAGAAAAAATCTCATTGATATCCGATGAAAATATAAAAATTCTAGGTAATCTGAATATTTGCAATTTGGCCCCATTTGGCTCCTCATGGCGCGGAAAAGAAACGAGTTAACAAATCTGATGGTTAAGGGCTATATTTTATTTTTCATTAGGAATCCATTGCAAAAAAACTGAATCTAATCGGACTTTAAAAAATTGATATTTGCCACTTTAGACCTCCTCATTTACGGTACATATATAAATTTTTAATCAAGAGGCCTGAAACTTCACAGAGTGTTATATACATTGAACATGTGCACCTCCGATTTTGGTGAAATCTTAATTCATATAAAACATTATTGTCCATAATTAATGCTTTATTCCTATGGGAACTCACTTTGTTCCATTTTTAGTTAACCCTTTCCTTTACTCGTATGAACCAAGTTTTTACAAGAGCTTACACAAAGAAAGCAAAAACGTTTAGCCCAGTCCTTTAGTTTCAGTTTCCGCTACATTGACGAATTACTTCCTCTTAATAATAAAAGATTTAAGGTATATTTACATCAGATCTATCCCAATGAGCTTGAAATTAAAGAAACAACTGATACACCGACTTCAGCTTCGTGCCTAGATCTTTTGTTGTAAATTGACGAAACTGGACGTTTGAAATCTAAGCTATATGACAAGCGTGATGATTAACTTCCAAATTCCCCCTTTCTTTGCAGCAATATACCTACCTCTCAAGCATATGGAGGGTACATTTCACAGCTGATTAGTTACTGTCGAGCATGCAGTTTGTACAATGATTTCTTGAACAGAGCAGAAACCGACTGTCCCAAAAGCTGCTAAGTCAAGAATTTCTTCAGCCTATGTTAATTTCACCCCTTAAGAAATTCTATGGCCGTCGACATATAACATCTTTGAAAGACATATCGTGTCAGTGTCCCAAATGAAAGTAAATATTTTCAACGAGATTCACGTCTTCCCGGATTTGACTATACCAATTTTGACTTTTCCTTGATTGACTCATAGTGTGACGAGTGTTGTTAACAGAGCAAGACATGCTTAAACTTCCGGAGCAACCGAATTGTGAGACTTCGTAGAGTGCCTTATATACTTTGAACGAATGACAAGTAGTCTACTTTTTCCTTTTTCGACATTCAAATTTCAAAATTATTCAAAGTCCAAAATATGTTTATAGGCACATAATACTTTTTTAACAGTCATTTACTTTTTCGATATTCATTTATTCATTTACTTATTCGAAAAAAGTCATTTTGACATTCATTTACTTTTTCGATATTCATTTACTTATTCGAAAAAAGTCATTTTGACATTAATTTACTTTTTCGATATTAATTTACTTATTCAATTTTCATTTATATATTGGGAAAATTTTCATTTTTACATTCATTTACTTTTTCGATATTCATTTACTTATTCGAAAAAAGTCATTTTGACATTCATTTACTTTTTCGATATTCATTTACTTATTCAATTTTCATTTATATATTGGGAAATTTACATTTTGACATTCATTTACTTTTTCGATATTCATTTCCTTATTCGATTTTCATTTACTTATTCGAAAAAAGTCATTTTGACATTCATTTACTTTTTCGATATTCATTTACTTATTCGAAAAAAGTCATTTTGACATTCATTTACTTTTTCGATATTCATTTACTTATTCGATTTTCATTTACTTATTGGGAAATTTTCATTTTTACATTCATTTACTTTTTCAATATTCATTTACTTATTCGAAAAAAGTCATTTTGACATTCATTTACTTTTTCGATATTCATTTCCTTATTCGATTTTCATTTACTTATTCGAAAAAAGTCATTTTGACATTTATTTACTTTTTCGATATTCATTAACTTATTCGAAAAAAGCCTTTTTGACATTCATTTACTTTTTTGATATTCATTTACTTATTCGATTTTCATTTACTTATTCGGAAATTTTCATTTTCACATTCATTTTCTTTTTCGATATTCATTTACTTATTCGAAAAAAAGTCATTTTGACATTCATTTACTTTTTCGATATTCATTTCCTTATTCGATTTTCATTTACTTATTCGAAAAAAGTCATTTTGACATTCATTTACTTTTTCGATATTCATTTACTTATTCGAAAAAAGACATTTTGACATTCATTTACTTTTTCGATATTAATTTCCTTATTCAATTTTCATTTACTTATTCGAAAAAAGTCATTTTGACATTTATTTACTTTTTCGATATATATTTACTTATTCAAAAAAAGCCATTTTGACATTCATTTACTTTTTTGATATTCATTTACTTATTCGATTTTCATTTACTTATTCGGAAATTTTCATTTTCACATTCATTTACTTTTTCGATATTCATTTACTTATTCGAAAAAAGTCATTTTGACATTCATTTACTTTTTCGATATTCATTTACTTATTCGATTTTCATTTACTTATTCGAAAAAAGTCATTTTGACATTCATTTACTTTTTCGATATTCATTTACTTATTCGAAAAAAGTCATTTTGACATTCATTTACTTTTTCGATATTCATTTACTTATTCGATTTTCATTTACTTATTGGGAAATTTTCATTTTTACATTCATTTACTTTTTCGATATTCATTTACTTATTCAGAAAATGTCATTTTGACATTCATTTACTTTTTCGATATTCATTTCCTTATTCGATTTTCATTTACTTATTCGAAAAAAGTCATTTTGACATTCATTTACTTTTTCGATATTCATTTACTTATTCGATTTTCATTTACTTATTCGGAAATTTTCATTTTTACATTCATTTACTTTTTCGATATTCATTTACTTATTCGAAAAAAGTCATTTTGACATTCATTTACTTTTTCGATATTCATTTACTTATTCGATTTTCATTTACTTATTCGAAAAAAGTCATTTTGACATTCATTTACTTTTTCGATATTCATTTACTTATTCGATTTTTATTTACTTATTCGGAAATTTTCATTTTTACATTCATTTACTTTTTCGATATTCATTTACTTATTCGAAAAAAGTCATTGTGACATTCATTTCCTTGTTCGATATTCATTTACTTATTCGAAAAAAAGTCATTGTGACATTCATTTACTTTTTCGATATTCATTTCCTTATTCGATTTTCATTTACATTATGGAAAAAAGGCATTTTGACATTCATTTACTTTTTCGATATTCATTTACTTATTCAATTTTCATTTACTTATTCGGAAATTTTCATTTTTACATTCATTTACTTTTTCGATATTCATTTACTTATTCGAAAAAAGTCGTTTTGACATTCATTTACCTTTTCGATATTCATTTCCTTGTTCGATTTTCATTTGCTTATTGGAAAAAAGTTATTTTGACATTCATTTACTTTTTCGATATTCATTTACTTATTCGAAAAAAGTCATTTTGACATTCATTTACTTTTTCTATATTTATTTACTAATTCGATTTTCATTTACTTATTCGGTAATTTTCATTTTTACATTCATTTACTTTTTCGATATTCATATATTTATTCGAAAAAAGTCATTTTTACATTCATTTACTTTTTCGATATTCATTTCCTTATTCGATTTTCATTTACTTATTCGAAAAAAGTCATTTTGACATTCATTTACTTTTTCGATATTCATTTACTTATTCGAAAAAAGTCATTTTGACATTCATTTACTTTTTCGATATTCATTTACTTATTCGATTTTCATTTACTTATTCGGAAATTTTCATTTTTGCATTCATTTACTTTTTCGATATTCATTTACTTATTCGAAAAAAGTCATTTTGACATTCATTTATTTTTTCGATATTCATTTACTTATTCGAAAAAAGTCATTTTGATATTCATTTACTTATTCGAAAAAAGTCATTTTGACATTTATTTACTTTTTCGATATTCATTTCCTTATTCGATTTTCATTTACTTATTCGAAAAAAGTCATTTTGACATTCATTTACTTTTTCGATATTCATTTACTTATTCGGAAATTTTCATTTTTACATTCATTTACTTTTTCGATATTCATTTAATTATTCGAAAAGAGTCATTTTGACATTCACTTACTTTTTCGATATTCATTTACTTATTCGATTTTCATTGACTTATTCGGAATTTTTAATTTATGCAATATCACTGACGAAGCAACGCCTGCAACAATAGTTTTTGGTTTCGCATTCCTATTTTTACAATCGAATTATCATATGATTCTCGGCGGCTTTTAATATGCTGGGGTGTTTCTTAAGTCGATATTACATTTTACTTTCTTCAGCAGAAAGGGAACAAGTGCGAACAGTATCATTTGGTCTCATTAGAAGGCTTTCACTTACCTCAATGAAAGCAACTTCAAATATTTTTTCAAGCGTTGGTTAGACCTCATCTTTAGTATGCAGCTGCAGTTTGGTCGCCGTACAGACAACATGACATTGACATCATTGAGAACGTACAAATAAAAGCAACGAAACAAATACCCTCGCTGAAAAACGTGGAATAGTCAAAAGAATATACGACACAAATGTCAATGAAGGTATATGAGACTCTAATCTAGATCTAACACGTTTTGCATTTAGATTTTGGTGGCATGTCCTAAATTGTACTACGAACATAAATACCTTATTATGATCTTACTACGACCTGATTACGATAACCCCGATTGGACTACGATCCAAATTTTATTCTTAATCCTTATTTTATTCTTATTCTTAGTCGTACTGCGATCGTTGGCTAGTGTGAAGGGGCTAACTGCTGTTATCATCATTGGTCGTTCGTTCAAAGATCTTTTCATTTGAAACCAGTGGGCCAATTATAAAGAAACTTGTCCAAAACAGTCCTTTCGAAGCACCCTTTACAGAATGTGTTCGGCAAGTCCACATCTCATCTAAGATGGCCACCAGTGGGAAACATAAAATAACATTAGACCAATTTGGAAATATCTTGTCTTATGAAAGTACCGAATAATCTTTGTTACAGTTGTCCTTGGGTGACCCCCTTCAAAAATGTGTCGAGCAAGTCAACATCATATTAAAGTTGGCCGCTAGCGAGGAACTTCCTTTCACATTGGACAATATTGGAAAGCATTTAAAAAAAAACCTTTTTCTATTGAAACCACTATGTCAGCTGTAACCAAAATTGATCACAAAAGTCCTTGATTGGTCCCTTTTATAAAATACAAATCTGCACATCATCGACCGTTTAAGACTTAATGAAATTGGAAAACATATTTAAAGATCTCTGAAAGAACTTGGCTAATAAGAACGAAACATTATCCAAATTAGAAACTGTGTGTGGCTAGTCTTCACAGCATTCAAGATGGCTGTCAGCGGGGACCATATTATGACAGTGGAACATATGAGAAAATAATCAAATATCTTTCCTGAAGAACAAAAGCCAATTTTTGCATCAAAAATCATATTCACTAGTTGAGCCCTTTTTCCTATTTTGTCCGGCTTTTTCACACGTCATTCAAGATGGGAATTAGCGAGTAACTTTGTAAAACATTTGACCCCATGGGATGATATATTAAAATAATGTGTCCTCAGAAAGGACAAGTCGAATTGGATACGTACTTGGGCACAATAACCTTTGGTTCATCCACATTGAGATATACATCCGGCAAGTTAGCCTCGCATCAAACATGGTCACCAGTGACTGAGCAAGCACATAGTTTTAAATTTGACCGAAAGCATTCAAAAATCTTATCCTTTGAAGCCACAACTTGGTCAAAATAGTACTTTGGTGGTCGTCTTAGAGAAATGTGTTAAACAAGTCCGAACTTCACCAAAGATGGCCGTCTGCGGGGAACTCAGTTTTACAATTAATCCTAAGGGAAAACCTTATCAAAGACCTTTTTGCCTTTGAATACTAGTTCTTGGATAATTGGAACCATACTTGGTCACATTTGTCCTTCGTTGGTCTCCATTTATCTCTGCTTAGAAAGTCCACATCCCATCCGATATAACATCTGGGGGATCGCAGTATAACATTAGAACCTATGAGAGAGCATTCAAGGATCTTCTCTGAAGCCACAAAACAATGAGGAACCTTACTTGGAACCGACACTGTTGACAGTTCGGCTTAAGGGAAAACATGTTCTAACATCTTCTACTTTTAGAGTAATTTGTAAAATGGAACAGAACTTAGGCAAAATTATTCTCATATTGTCCCCTTCAACAAAAGTTACAGTAGTTCTATGCCTTATCCAAAATAGAAACTACACGGAACAAGGTTAAACCTTGGATAGTTTTAAGGTGTACAACAAATTTGAAAATGAGACACTAACTATTATGATTAATTACAATGTAGTCTGTCTGAGGATGTAAGTCATGACACAAGTGCACAATTCAGGCTCTTATTTAATATCGCTCTCTAATCACATTTCTAAATATGTGTCAGATTTCGAAATCCCTCTAGTTTTCTACGATTCTTCATATTGAATGGATTAAAGAATTTTGCACATTAAGACTCCCTGTTTTCTGTTTTATGAATGACTTGTATGGGCCGAATAAAAACACCCCCCCCCCCCCTTCATTGCTCATCTGACAAGTTTTTAAAAAATTCATGATATAACTTACTAGCTTTTAGGCAGAAAATAGTCATCATGTTAAATAATGGAAAAATCTAAGGACATACATTTCCCGTCAAATCACACAGACCTACATATTTCATTATGTCTACGATGCTTTATCAATCTAGAAATTCTTGATGTTAACTACATGCGGTGTGAGTCTTTCTAATTTTATTTCGGTTCTTTTCTCTAAATGACTTCTGTATTCAATTTACCTCAGGAGTCAGGACATCTGTGGGTTTGGTCATATCGTTATTGCAACAACACACGGTACATTTCTCCTGGACATCATTCGCAAATTACAAAAATAAATATTTTAGTAGCAAATGCCATTAAAGTTTAAGTCTCATTCATTAGAAAGATTTTCATGGAAATTTCGGAAACCCATATCAGCCACTCAGAATTTTTCCAAAGATTTCTATGTTGAAAATTCAAGATTAAAACTTAAAAATTAAAGATATTAAGCTGAAATTTCAAGATCAAAGCATGAAAATTCAAGATAATAAGTGGAAAATTCAAGATAAAAACTTCAAAATTATAAACAACAAATGGAAAATTCAAGATAATAAGTTGAAAATTGAAAGATAAAAATATGAAAATTCAGGGTAATAAGTTGAAAATTCAAGATAAAAACTTGAAAATCAAGATAATAAATTTTAATTCGAGATAAAAAGTTGAAAATTTAAGATAATTACTTGAAATACGAAAGTCCTTTGAGCTGATTTTCGTAGGTTAGAAAAATAAAATTTTCGGAAAATAACGTGAAAATTTCGCGAAAAAACGCAATACTTTCGCGAATAAACTTAATACTTTCGCGAATAAACGCGAAACTTTAGCAAATGAAAGCGATAATATTTGTGAATAGACGAGATAATTTCGATAATAAACGCGATACTTTCGCGAACAAACGTGGTATTTTCGCAAATACGAAA
>MJUU01041238.1:34499-56499 GCA_002080025.1 Modiolus philippinarum
CAAAAAACAAAAAAAAAAAAAACAAAGCAAATAAAAAACTTAAAAACTAATATAAAGGAAAACAATTGAATCAGGCCTTCCACTTTTTTGTATATCGAACATTATATTCACAAATTTTGTCTATAAAAAATAACGTCTTTGAAAGTTTTTGAACATTGAAATGGTATACAAGTGTGTTGAGATAACACTTTCCAAGAATTGCTAAAGAACTAGTTCTGTAAAGTGTTGGTAAAAATTTAGGTTTATTTTCACGGAAATCAGCTGATCAGGGAAAAGTTCATTCTAAAACAAGATAGACATTTTCAAAACAAACTAGGTTCTGCTCAATGTCAATGTTAGCTTGGAATGTCCATATTCTTCACCGAAACTGAGAGATTTTAATTATTAATAGAAATATTTATGTTACGATCTTCTACTTACATCTGTTCTGCAAAAAAGACATATCGCTTTCAGTAAATTTTTTTCTCGCATTCAACGTTTCTTCCTGAAGATCCACTACGGGCCGTCTTGAACTTGCTATGAGGTATGAGTAAAGCTCATTGTTGAAGGCGCCACTGTGACTTCAAAATGAAGAACAACAATAAAAGTGTTGTTCCATTGATTACTATAACCATGTATTTGTAGAGACTTTGTCTCATTTAAATTTACTCCATATCCCTTCATTGTTAATGATATTGTCTTTACTGAGATTTATTTCCTGAGGATAAAAAATATCTGATATCTTATCTCTGGATACTATTTTTCCAATATAAATATGATCCTTTGGATACTATTTATGTAACATTTCTATCTCACAGATATATTATCGTAAATATTGATACCCGTGGGTCTTTATTTGAGTACGAATATATATCCGGGTGGATCTTGGCCATAATAATAATAGACTCCATCTCAGTTTTCGTAGGTTTATTTGTGTTTGTAAAAGATGATCCAACAAATAACAAGTAAATAAATGACGCTTCATACCAAATACAGTTAATCAACACAAAGAAAGATAACTCTTGCACGTTTCAGCCAAAATTAGACAAAAATAATATGAAACACTCACTATGTATAAAATGATATATTCTATGTAATTATCCTGTTTATTATGAACTTGTTGTCCTGGTATTCTATTTGTGAGTGACAAATACAAAAAAAAAAAAAAAAAAAAAAAAAAATTATGTAAATTAGCATATTCAATCAGCAGTATATGTTGATTTCTATGCAGGTCATTCAAATTAAAAATGATATAATGAATATGGTTTAAACTGAAGCAAAGCATTACTGCAGCATAATACAAAATACAAATGTAAGCATGTGAATCACAAAATTACACTCATAGCATAAAAAGCACATTAAGCATAAAACATAAACTAAGCAAGCAAAACCTACCATGTATGAGGTACAAAGGTACTCTACACACAAAAAATACACATCTCGTAACATCACTCCAGATCAAAAGATCAAACATGTAAATATCTAGAAAGAAGAATACCATTATAACTTTTTGTGTTTATATTTATTAATAGTCAATATTTGACTATAATAGTTTGACTTGCTTAGAATCAATCCAGAAGATGCTAATTTCTTCAGTTTAATGTCTACATTATTTACTCCAATACACTTTATCAAGTTTATCACATTTATTTTTATTAAATCGAGGTGTTTAAGTGGTATTATTCCGCCGTCTTTGTCTAAAACTTGTTCATTTAGGTTTCATTCATTAAGAAATTTAACAAAATAGTTATTAAATATGTAAAAAAGTTCCAAAGTTTTTAAAATTTTCATTCCTTATCACTTTAAAACGTTTTCATTGCATAAAAAAGGTGAACTAAAACAGATGTGCTTTATATTTATTGTTGGATTTACAGATTACAGAAATTATGCAAGGGAGATAATTCGAATAAAGACCCCCCCCCCCAAAAAAAAAAAAAAATCACAAGAGAAATTGTCATTTTGCACTTTATCTCTCTAATTTCGACGGGGACCCCTAGTTTTTATTTTTTATATGTAAACTATTTAATGATTTCAAAACACATGCAAATAACTATATACCGAAGTTATTGTAAATTTTGATTCTGCATATGCGCATTTCGACAACTCGTGTCTCTTCAGTGCAGATAAAATCGAAACGTTTGGAAGACCATAAAGTCAAAATTGTTTAAAAACTGATAGAGAACAAATTACCAAATATGACCTAAATAGAAAGCCAAAATCAGCTAAGGACAGAGCTTTGCATGAGGGAGATACTCCTTAGTTTTAACAAAATTGACTAAAATTAGTTAATTAAAAGTATGAACAAAATCCTTTATAAATTTTTAAAGTATTTTCTCATTTAATTAATTTCGCTATGATTTCTATTAGGCTGAAATCCCTTTCCTTGCTTTCCCCCACTTATGATCATGACCTATTTTTTCAGTTCTTTTATATCCCCTCTTTAAAATAAAACATGTTTACACGAATATAATCTGCAAGCATAGAAAGTATAGGGCCACTTTTACAGTACAGCTCACAAAAGTCTTGTATTTTAAATAACCTTAATTTCATCCTTTATTTTTCGGGTCAGTGGAAATCCAAACATTATGACAAACGTGATGAGTTTGACTTTCCAGTTGTGCATTTTCCATCTCCAGTATATGGAGTCTACATTTCACAGCTCATTCGCTACTGTTGTGCATGTAATGTGTACGTAATGTGTACGTCGATTTCGTCAACAAAGCAAAATTATTATCTCAAAAGCCACTTAGCAAGGGTCATGTTCAGTCACTGTTACTTTTGTCACTCAGAAAGATTTATGTTCGTTATCACGAGTTGACTCATCGTAACAATGTGTCTGTCTCACAAATAAAGATTGGCATATTACAGCAGACCCCGATATATCACTGGTTTGACACTTACCGAATTTGACATTACACCAGACTTTTCACTCGCAGTGTGACGGGTGTCACATGTGAAGCAGGTGATGCTTACCCTTCCAGAGCACCTGATGACACTCCAGTATTTAAGAGTTCACACTGCCTTATTTTTTGTGGCGTTTGTTTTATGTACTGTTTGTTTCGTCTTCGCCATTTACATTTCTCTCTCTCTGTATGTAATTCTTATATAGCCATGAATTCTGGATATACGATTTTTGGCTCTGACTTTGGAATTCGTTCGGAAATTTAATTAAGCTCCATAATACTAGTATATAAAGATTAGTCAGAGGTACTGAAATTTGGTACATGTATCAAATCGAGACTTATTAAATATGCTTTACAATGAACACAGCTGTGGTCACTTTACGCCATTTTTATGATCTTGGATGCACCAAATGTACCCCTCCCCGGCAAAATATTTCGAAAATGACGATTTTTAAGCCGTCAATTCCTTTCAGATAAATAAATCTGATAAATTTGTTCTAGTTTTTTATGTTTTATTTATCAGTTATAATACAATATTGAAAAATAAGACCATTAAAGTCCTTAAAATTTTGATTTTCGGAATAAAATTTAAAAAAAGGAAATTTTTGGAATAAAAAAATATTTTCACAATATCGACTTCTTACTTCTGGATCGTACAAATTTGAATATATATCTAGTAATTGCCAATGTAATAATGATTTATGATATGTAAACAACAAATTATATGAAGTGAATTTTAGATTCAGACTTATTGTGGGATCAGAAATGTCAAAATTAATATTCCCTCCCTTTAAAATGAAGGGAAAATTCTAAATATTTGACTCTAAATGATAAAGAGATAATGTCTAATGCAAATTATTATGTTTATTTCAATAGCTGACTTGCAGAAGGACATTTACGTAGATTCAATCTTTTCAAGGGGTCTTGTTTAGGCCCTTCTGCTCGAAATTTGATGAAAATGAATTTTCCATTTTTCAGAATTATTGCTGTGTCGACATAGAGATGTTAACACTAGTTGTTGATAAAATATCGTTTCATTCTATCTAAGCTATTAAAAAGTATACTTTTCTCCCGACATGTGTTGCTTCAATGACATATTTTAGCTGCGATCGATGTTGCTCAACATTTTTATTCTCTTCTTGTAACCCTGGTGCTTTCAGCTGGATAACCCTGAGCATCGCCCAAGTTGGCACTCCATGGCGGGTGGGGAGCAAGGGAGTGACCTTGATATAATTTTTGTCAAGAATTCCGCTTAAGTGCACGCTAGGGGCCTTCTTGATCTCGCTTGAGGGGGTGATTATTGTTCACCTCTAGTTGAAGACCCTCAGGCGACATCAAGATGTAGACAGGAATAAAAGCCCTGTCCTTGATAAACTGGAGTTTTCTATGTATCGTGTGCGTTTTTGTCACATGTACATTCACTCCATATCCTTTCATTTTTCCTATTTGAACATTATAGACTCTCCTAAATTTCAAACATATTACCCCTCCCCCAATTTTTTTCAACACAATTTCTTTCGTTTTATTTAGCTTGGAAAGCTTAAACATTGTATACAGGTCCAGAAATATAACATTTAAACACAAAAAAAAAAAAAAAAAAAAAAAAAAAAAAAACCCGAGACTCCCATTTATGACAAATAAGATCATGCACGTATTTTATTGGCAGTTATACAACCATTCAACTTGAATTTTGTAAAATTCCGAAATGCTGAAAATTCCAATTTTTTCACTAAAACCGCCCAACATATTCAATTCTACCCATATTTTGCTTAACAATTGCAAATTGCGATAGATCAAATGTTTTTTTTAAAGAGAGTAAACATGTAAGTATGTTTTGTTCACAGACATGTAGAGAAAGCTATTTATTGGGATTTTTAAGCATCATTTGCTTGGGGTAAAGGTAAAATTTTCGGTATTTAGAGTTACATTGAACAGTCCTGGTTTTTCTAAACATAGTTTAAAGATAATATATGTATCGGTTAGAACAATGAATTTGCATACTTGCAGATAAATCCACCAGATTTGCCACATATACGTATTTAAAAATGAATTTTGGACAAATCCTAAATGCTGAAAATTCATAAGTTTTGTACAAAATATTGAGTTTTATCTAACTTAAAATGACAAATCATGATTAGAATAATGCAACATTTCTATATGCAATGCAGTTTTTGTGTGTTTAGGTTATTTTAATACGAATATCACCGAAAAAAAAGAGACTATTTTAGGGTGAATTTTTAGGGGTAGGGGTAAGATTTCCGGTATTTAGAGTCACATTTAACACCCCTTGTTTTTCTAAACAATGTTTTAAGACGACTTATAATATCAATCAGAACAATTCTTATTGCCATATCTGCAGATATATCTTCCTGATTTTGCATGTATAATAATTCAACAGTGGACTTTGGACAAATCTGCAATGTAGAAAATGTCCATTTAACATCAATTTCTGGCAAACTATTGAGTTTAAGTCATCAAATGGCTGTTAAAATACGAAATCTCAATATAGACAAAAACTTGACAATTCTTGAGAAAAGTTGTTAGGGTAGGGGTAAGTTTTATGGATGTGGGAGTTTTTAATACTTCAAAATTGCCCAAATTTGCACCAGTTGTAAAGATATGTACTTCCATTCTATAACAACCTTTCATGAATTTGAACCACTCATAGATAAGATGAGGCAACAAAACTGTTTCACACACCTCAGATTATTTATCCATATATTGCTCTTACAGAAACGTGTACATAATTTCCAGCAGGCTTATGTCAGTATTTTACTGTTTTATTCATTGATGTATTTTGATTTTTGAAAAAGTCTCTTTCACTCAGAATTCACTCATTCTATTCATATGCACAAATGATTCATACACCTTACAAAATGTGAAGTAGTAACTTAGTAGTAAGTCTTCCAGGGAAGACATGTTCGCCTACGTAATAGGCAAAAAAATGCTTAGTCTCATACAAGGCAAAGGTCCCCTTACTGATACCCCATGCCAAGGTGCAGAAGGCAAGAATAATTGATTACAGAGAAAAAAGTAATGAATTTACAAGACATAAAAAAGTATTGTGAAACAGGAAGTGGGCATGTGCGAGATCCCAAAATTTCTTACACAGTACCGTTCCTGAAACCGATACTCCATGTAAAATTGAAGAAGCCTGAAAAAAATGTGACACAAATTTTCCAGACGCAAAAAATATTTTAAGTTCTGTCAAGCAGGAAGTGGGAATCAAAAACTCTGTTACGCGGTATAGGTCACCATACTGATACTCCATGCCAAATTGAAAAGGCTGGGATATGTGGTTCCTGAGAAAAATGTGACACAAATTGTCAAGACGCAAAAAGTATTTTAATTTCTGTCAAACAGAAAGTTGGAATGCCAGAGATCCAATACTCTGCTACACGGTATAGGTTACCATACTGATACTCCATTCCAAATTGCAGAAGGCTGGAATATGTGGTTCCTGAGAAAAATGTGACAAGAATTTTCAAGACGCAAAAAAATATTTTTAGTTCTGTCAAACGGGAAGTGGGCATGCCAGAGATCCAAAACTGTTACACGGTATAGGTCACCATACTGACACCCCATGCCAAATTGCAGAAGGCTGGGATATGTGGTTTCTGAGATGATTTGATACAAATTTTCAAGACGCAAAAATATTTTAAGTTCTGTCTTACAGGAACTGGGCATCTAAAATTCTGTTACACGATAAAGGCCACAATACTGATACCCCGCCAAACTGCAGAAGGCTGTGATATCTGGTTCCTGAGAAAAACGTGACAGAATTTTTTGTGACGCCGACGCTAGACGACGACGTACGACGGACGCAAAAAAACGGATGGTGATCCCTCTATGTCGCCACTGCATGGATGCAGGCGGCACAATAATTGGGACTATGGTATATTAGTACAGAAACTAACCTAAATTAAAGAATTAAGATACCCACTAAAATTTTCACAAAGACAACTGAACACAAAGACAGCTCTTTCAAATCTGATAAGACAGAAGAATTCTCCCACCAAAAATGACCAAATTAGCCAATTCTAAACAACCATAAGGACTTTCCCCAAAACAATAGGTAAAACTTATTATACATGTACCTGTAAATCAAGATTCAATGAACCATGAATATAATTAGTCAATATATAGTGTATATAAATACTAAACTAAATTGTAATATAAATCAAAGTCTATTTTAATAGCAATAACCTGTTTGGTTCAAATTTGAAAAAAATAATGTAAAAATTTAACACTACCACAATAAAATAAACTGTTAAATGCAATGGATTCCTTGGGAGTCTTGAATTTTTCTTTTTTCTATTCCTGTATTGTAAAAATTTCCTTCGGCCGAACGGGAAAACCTTTGAATAGTTTCCTGTTAGGGTTGTCGTAATACCCATGATAACAGGATGCTGATTATGGTACTATGTTTATAGGTATAGGTGTCTTCGTCTGAACACATCAGTTGTATGCCGGTTAAAATACAATGTTCGATCACTTTAAAGACAAATCCTACTATTCAAACTCCAATAGGATATCTTCTTGATATTCCTTTTGTACAATATTAATGATGAAAGCTTTAAATTAAGCTACAAATAATGGGGTGGGGTCGGGGCTGTCCACCGACCTAGTTTTAGAGCTATGACGTCATGTTTATTTACCTGTTTTGAAGGTATTGATTAGATACTATATTGCCTATATTTTTACTATATTGTAGTTTTCGATTGAACTAAAATTATTTTTAATGCTTCATGGTGTGTAGAAAAACAATATGTTACAACAAAATAAAAAAAAAATATGCAAGTTTTGGTATAAACGGCACAATTTTTAAGTTCCCGCCATTTTTGTCGGGTACTCACAATACGACAAAATCGCTGATCGCAAAAGATTGAAATATGATAATTTGATAATATTTCACAGAAGATAGGGTGTAACCTCCTCAACAGATTAAGCAAATAAAATAATAGGGTCATCGAATCGGGGGAAAAGGTATTTGTAAAAAATATGTAAAGACCGAAAATGGCGGGAATACAATGGCGGGTTTTTCGTCATACCGATAGCAATTTTTCCTAATTTGAAACACTGTACATAATCACAATTTACATTGTGCGAATATGTAATAAAAGGTAGCCCAGTAATTATCTTTTGTTTCCCTTTTATTGCCATATACATGCACAAACTGGGAAAAACGTGCGTTTACGGGACATAAAAAGTATAAACCCAAAAGGACAAAATATGACCAATGACAATATTTACCTGATATCAACACGGTTAGAAGTCTTTCTTCGTTTTGCAAAATGAATTTTATTTTATATTCTTTGCTTATTTTCAAATTATGCTGGCGTTCTGAATTTTGAAACAATCAAAAGGTTTAATACCTAAAAGGGCATATACTCTTAATTCATTTGACTTTATTTTTTTACACAACTTTGAAGATCAAATTGAAAATGTTTTCTTTGAATTGACATTGCCTTTAAATAAAAATAAAACTGTTGGTTAACTATTTAATGGAGTGGTCTACATAATAGGGTATGATTTGAATGTTTCCATTTATTCTTTAGCGTTAGAACATAAATTGAACCTTATACGTCGTTCCAACTGCCCGAAAAAATATCAAGACGTTATAAATGAATTACAAACCTTAAATCTCGATTTCCCGGGAAATTTGCGACGTCATAAAGGGATTACAAAACAGTAAAGCTCAAAAACAAAATGTGTAGAAATAATAGTAGGATATGCCTTTAATCAGTCTAGGATGGCACTTATTACAGAGCAGGAATGAATATGGATAATATGTCGGTTTAGTGTGTAAATGAATATGTATTCGACTATCGACGAATGTTGAGGTCATGTCTAGAAAGTCGTTTGTTGTTCACGATCAGTTAACTGTTAATTTCATGGATTGAAAATTTTTGATGATGATCTAATGTTATTGCATTTCATTTCCACGACCTTCTGTTTACCTTGTCATTATTGAAAACAAAGCTGTAACGTTTCAGTACAAGATCCAAAAGACTGATTTATGACTCGGTAGAAGGTGATGGAAATGTTCTTTCTGCATAAACATTACGACAGGCCTCGACCACCTCTTCGTGTGAGATATTAATATAAAACAGGTCATTTCGTTGCAAATTTTCCTGTTTAACCCTTTCAGTGCCATGGGAATTTTCCGCAAATAACGCTTCAGTGCCAAGATTGTTTTTTATAGAGGTACACATAAAAATCGCGTCAGTGACGTTGACAATCGCTCAAACGTCACGAGTTCTTGCAGTCTTTGTTGATTGAACTACGATAATTGAAAGAGATAAAAATTCACAGAAATTGGTATTTGTTCGTATTATTTGTAGTTGGTGAATTGAATTATTTGATAAATTATGCCTGCATGTTTAAGGTTTACATATTATTTCTACATATATTCGTACATATAACTTTGAATTTATAGTTTCATACGAGAGCACTATTTACTTTCTAGTACATAAATTGCACTGTGAAAGATGAAGATTTGGTGAATAACACGCGCCCTGGGGTCCAGGCTCAGACATTTTTCAAACATTGGGCTCCGACCTACAATACAAAAGGCTCCGAGACTCCAAGACTATGGTTCTGGGCTACAAGACTGGCGTTTCGGGCTTCAAGACTACGGTTCCGGAATCAAGAAAATGGCTATTGGCTCCACTCACAGGGCTCCGGGCTCCACTCATTCCGGGATCTCAGAGAGCTGTGGAGTCCCTGTTATTACCTGAGGAGATAAATATATTTTATGGTGGTCATTCCATTAATCAGGACGGAAGTCTGTTGAAAGTAAAAATGCACAATTATATTATTAATGGATCATGTTAACAGTTGTTCTGTTGCTGGTGAAATTTGGGTATGATGATAGTAATATACTTGCAATACACCACATATAATTTTTAATCGAAAAATGTTTTCCCGACTGATAGGAAACAAACATTTGGTATAATTTTTTTAAAATAAAATTAAAAGGTAAGGTTTTAAGAATTGACAAATGCGAAAAAACAAAAAAATCTCCCATTTGCGAATATTATATTCATTTTCTGAAAATCAATCATATACCCGGAATTTACCTGAAATGTAATAGAAAACTCAGTGAAATTAGTCAGTGTAATAATACTTATTGATGAGTATCATCAATAATTATTGTATAATGATATATCGATACAACGCAAGCGTATCGTGATACGTTTCAATACACATATGAATTTGATTACAATTTTAAATCTCCTTCTGTTAACTGTTTTATGTTATAAAATAGTAAAATATTGTTTAGTAAGACAAGAGTGTTCATTTCCATTTAGCAAAATTCATTTGTTTGTCCTTTATCTGACTTTTCCATACCAAAAATCAGAAAGTTTCAAGCATTAAGGTGGTACTGATTCTGAAATTTTAGCAGAATCGATACGCTGGATTCCGTATCAGTGTACCGAGTTTGTTGCAAAATACTGCGATGTATCGATATATCGGTGTATCGTTACACCATGCACTAATAATACATGAAGCTTAGGTTAAGAAATAACCGAGAGAAAAGTAAGTTTATTTACTTGGGTTGCCGCGCAGATAACTCCTAGGGCGGTCAGATAATTAGAAAAGTCGTTTAAGAGAAAAATGCTGATTTTAGTTTCCTTTGATTAATAATTCTAATATGAAGGCATTAAAAACAAGGGCTAAAACTATCGATAATTTACCAATAGCGCGCGACAAAGCATTATGCAATTCTAAAATTTATCGCCTTTTAGTTTTTACAGGGAATCATGCATATGAAACATGCATACCATCTGGAAATAATAATAACTTTGTCATATAGTCTTTGAGTGAACAATATTACCGAACAAATGAAAGATTTTCCTAAAATGGTTCGAAAAATATAATATTTTACGCTTATCCGACTTTTCCAATTATCCATACCTACCTATATAATTAACTAATTTTTTTATCGGTTAGGTAGAATAAAAAAAAAGTTCTGTGTTTCCGGTAACCTGACCGACCCTAGATTTTAGGAGCTAAAATTACCTACCCTAAAGTTTTTTTGGCAATTTTTGAAGAAGCACTGTTTAAGTCTAGAAGTAACTCCCTATACGTCTATGTAAAAAGTTTTGAAAAAATAAAAAAAAATGCCTGCCGACCGACCCTATTTTTGAAGAGCATGTTACCGGAAACACAGGTATTTTTTAGGCCTTATTCTTATCTTATTATGTTATTAAGAGTGTATAAAAAGTTTTATCGAAAGCATGTTCTATATAGTAAATATTTCATTTTAAATTTTTCGCAAAAAAAAAAAAAAAAAAAACAAAAAACGTTACATTTAGTTCAAAGTGTGAATTGATAAATTTATTAATACGTCTCTCAGATCAAATTTTTGCCAACCTTTCAATATTTAATAAAACATTAATTAAGTTCAATGTGGAATTACGTCGCTGCTACTATTACACGTAATTCGTCATGTTCGGCATTGACAAATAAATTCAGAATGAATTCAAACATAAATCAAAAGCCAAAAGAAAACAGAAGAAAAATTATAACAAATAATACGTATTTCATCAAAATCTTAATTAAAAAATATTACTTGGAAGCAAACATAGTCAGGGTCAAGTATTCAAAAAGATTGCTACAAAATTTCACAATCTACCGTTTAATATTACTCACATTATCGCAATATGGACACAGACACAGACAGAAATGAAAGCGCGCCAAAAAACGTCGGCAAATTGATAGTCTTCGAGGTACGCCAAAACTGACGACGTCATAGTTCCATATTGTTCCAACGTCAGAAAAACAACATAGGCCTAAAATAGGCCCGATGGCACTGAACGTAGTAAAAAATATTAGGTCCAAAATAGGCCCATGGCACAGAAATGGTTAATGGGGACATTAGTGGCTACTTGAACAAAACAAAATACTGAGGACTTAAAAAAAATAAAAACAAAATAATATAAAAAATAATCGCTTTAACAGTCTAGTTAATGTCATTGTAATTTCAGAGCATTGTGAATATTTCACACGTAAGAACAAGCAATCGAATTTTAATTCTGGATTGTAGTTTCATTTTAAGGTCCAGTGTTTAAGGTCGAAATAAAAACGGTTTTCGTTCATGTGTAATTTACTATGTTTATTCTAAGATCTCTTATTTCTATCAAGTTTTCACATTTCCTGAACGATGTAGAAATATGTTTTCTTTAATTTCTGTCCTGTTTTCTCGTTTCCTGAGCAGTTTGAGAAATACATTCTCCTCTCTAGAGAGAATGTTGTTCTCTGAAAGTGATTGGATGAAATTCAATTATGACGTCAAAATGCGTTTTCCGTTTTCCGACTTGACTATTGTGACGTCATGAAAAAAGACGACCATGCCTGATGACGTCACGCTCAAAGAGCATTTTTATTTCGGATAACCAGAAAAGTGGGTCATGTCATCTCCTTGAAATCATTAGAGAAATAAAATCCACAACTGTATCTCGTGAGAAACAACATTTCTACACTCTCGATAGTTAAATTTTCAAATATTTTAAACACTCGACAAGCCTCGAGTTTAAAAAATTGAAAATCTAACCATCGCTAGTGTAGAAATGTTGTTTTTTACTTGATGCAATTGTGGATTCTATATTTCTCGTTTCTAGTGAGGAGAACAAGTTTCGTGAAATTTCCCTCCAAATTTATTCGAAAAAAAAAAAAAAAACAAAAAAACATCTGTGTTTTTCGTCCAGTCTCTAGAGGAACAGTTTCCACAACTTAAACACGTTAAATGTGAACTTTCTTAGATCTTGTTAAACAAATTTTCAAATGCTCAAAAGTTTGGAAAGCCTCGCTTTCAATCATTTGCAAAATTTATTTAAAGGGATATGAGAAATTTCATAATCGATTAGTTCTTTAGAATTGAAAAGATAAGAAAAGCAAAACACAACTGCTAATTGATTGTTATCACTTTGTACTACAACAGACCTATACCGATAGCACTAGTGTGTGGGTACCCAAATATATCTAAAAATCCATTCAGTTTTCCATTTTCAAGGTATCTGCTCTGACGAGACTCTAATTTTGAAAATGGTCATCTGGAAAACTCAAATTTTCATTATTTTTTAAACTAATCTTATCATTAAAGAAATATTGCTTACGGTTGCAAATAGTCGGTATTCATGCTTTCGAATCCAATCAAATTCAATGTTATTCTTACTCTAATAAATGTTCATTGCTCTCACATGCAGAAAACGCATTCTTATTCAACCCATAAATTCTCTGGTTCGACGTCCCTCCAACTGCCATGAGGCACTTTCGTTATTTATATCTCTAAAACAAATCCCGTATGGGTTCTTTTTTTTTATAATTAGTAATCTCAGTAATTTTTTTTGTCGAATTCAGAGGTAGCATTTTCCAGCAGTCAATAGAGATTCCTGTGGGAACGAACTGTTAGCCACTATTAAATGTATTAGATGACACTTTTCTTTACAAATTTTTTTTACAAGGGCTTATTCAAAGAAAACAAAAACATTTAGCCAAGACCTTTAATTCCAGCTTCCGCTACATATACGATTTTTTCTCTTAAGGATGTATTCTGGTGATGGTTCAGTCTCATTGAAATCTCGTTTGGAAATTATTTTAAAATTATTTATATTGTATGTACAATAGCAATGAATTAACAAAATAGGTGTTAATCTTTAAATTGTGTCGAAAAATTATTCATTTCTATCCGGAAGTTTCAGAGTAATCTCAAATTGAAGATTAATGCCCGAATTGACTGTTGGATTCATGTCAAATTTTCACAAAATAGGGGTTGGATAAGAAGAAAGACATTTTATGAAAAAATATGCACTTACGATTTATCTTTGCTTTATTAAAAATTGTATTGTATATTATTGTAATAAAAAATTACAAAACAAATGAAGTTTAAACCATTAGCTGTTAAAAAATTTAGAAAATCTACACTTTTAGGGAAATATGGAAATGCTGAATTAGCCCCTAAAAGCGTGAAAATGGGACAAAACTTTCTTATATCAACGCCAACATATGATTTTTGGGGGCAGAATTTTTTCATTCCTTCTATTAACAGCTTTTCAGAAAGTATGAGAAAAAAATTAAATACTCTAAGCTAGATTTTTTCAATGAAAATAGTAAAAATTGGGCAAAAATGCCTAAAAATGGGCAAAAATGGTAAAATTGGTCACTTTTAAACATCAGTAGCAAAATAATTTGCACAGCAACCTATGAAATTTTCTTTTATATATTTATATATTTATTTTATAGGGTAAGAACATTGCAAAAATCAAGGTTTGGAAAAAAGCTAAATACTTTAAAATTTTGGCTCCTCACCAGAGTACGTCATTAATTATCCAAAACTTAAGGAATATTTATCTAAGATCTATCCATATGAGCTTGAAATTTACGAAACAACTGATACACCTACTTCAGCTTCGTACCTAGATCTTTTGTTGTATATTGACTAAGATAGACGTTTTAAAGATAACTTATGTGACAAACATGATGATTTCAACTTTCCTACTGTGAACTTTTCCTTTCTTAGCAGCAAAATACTTACATTTCTAGCCTATGGAGTGTACATTTCACAATTTATTCGTTACTGTCTAGCATGTAATTTGTTCAATGATTTTTTTTAACAGAGCAAAAGCCCTGTCCAAAAAGCTGCTTCGTCAGTGATTTGTTCAGTCTTTGTTAATTTAATAGCTCATGAAATTTAACTCCATAACCGAGACATCATTTAAAGATATGACGTGTCAGTGTCCAAAACGAAAGCGGAAATTTTCAGCAAAATTCATGATTTGACTATACCGATTTCGATTTTTTAAAAAACTAGTCATTACAAAAGCTTCAGTGTTAGTGATTAAGTTTTTGCCATGTATTGCTAAATTTTAGTTTTGTCTTTGTTAGTGATATTTGTGGTACTGAACTTTCCTTGTCCATGTTTGAATACTAAAGTCATTACAAAAGCTTCTTATTTTTTTTATCTAGGTACTGTTTGAGGGTTGCAGAAGTTACACGTACCATTGTTTTAATTGGTTTTGTCACAGATTAGAAAACAATAACCAATTAGCTACCTAACAGATCTTTCAAAAATATATATGCCTCAATGGCCATTTCAAGGTTGCTATTAACAGAGCAGGACATGATAACGCTTCTGGAGCACCTGACGCCTTCTCAGTTTCATGAAACTTACGATGTGAGTGTCTTGATTTTGGACGTTGTGTTTTTTTATTTCTTTGCTTTGTAGCTATTCAATGGAATTGTTTTCTATGTTCTCGTTTGGGCCATGTCTTTGGACTTTAATTTTTTTTAAATACCTGCCCTTTGTTTCTTCGGTATTCTACTGCCGCTATTTCTGTTATACACACTTCTTGTTAATAATTTTCGTCATTAATTTTGTTAAGTCTGGCTTGTAACATGCACTTGTCTCATATTAACTTTATACATCTTTTTGTTTTAAGACTACGATGATTTGAATCAACAAGACATACAGTATCTACCTCATGACCAGAAATGTTTTTTTCAACCTTGCAATGTTTTTGGAGATTATTTTTATTTTCAAAACTTTTGAGCTTGAAAATGTTTGCAATTTTTGTTGGCATACAGCACATAAGTTGAGATAATGTTTTTTTTTTAAATGTGCATATTTTGCGTTTTTGTATTATTAATACCACTACGCGGATACTCGGGTCCCTGAGGATACCTTTAAGAAATTAACTAGAGTATTTCGGTTAAATTGTAAGATTGCTACTTCCAGTTTGAAATCATTGTGTATCATACAAAAATGTGTATAACCGAAAAATCTTAGAAGTACTTGCTAAGTGTATATATCTGTTCGTTGCTGCATCCTAAGCTGAAATTATCTAATTTTGTCGGCCCTTGGCCTAGATAAGACTGAAAAACTAATACTGTCAAAATCTGCATAATGTACACTTAATTTGGCATCATAAAGATTTAATTTTCGATCAAGTTAGTGAGAAAAGAAAACGTGTAAGTACAAAAAAGATAAATAAAACAACACGGTAAAACTTGTGCATACCTCTGTCCGAAGCCGACTTTTCATTTAATAGATCATTTGGTTATTTGTTCTCTATCGGCCTTTACACATATTTCGGTTTATGGTCTTTAAAATATATTATTTTGATGTGCACTAGACATAAGTGGTCAAAATGGTCATAATTATGTAGAAACTAATTTTACAACAACTTCGGCATTTAGTTATGTACAATAGGATGCAAAGAATTAAAGGGTATGTAGTAAATGCACACAAGACAAATCTGTACTAGTACAGACATGTTGCCATAACCTATATTGCATGACTGTGTATTTCTAAACCAAAGCTTTGTACAATGTACATGGGACGGGATGATATACTGATGAAATGCGTAGTTGACGAAATACAAAATTACCTCGAGACACTGTGCATGACATAAAATATGAAGCAAAACGGAGGCGTTCATATATTTCATATACAAAAAATACAATATTATATTGCATTAATATATTTCATAAAAAATAAAGTTAAAATAAACAAAAAAAAAAAAAAAAAAAAAAAAAAAAAAAACAAAAAAATACCCTATGCAATCATATTTCATGTTATTGTTATTCAGCATACATTATTTGTCTGACGCACGCGGAAATTCTTCACACCATTAACCATTTTTGGGATAAAAAATTGTAGGAGGGAACAGAAAGTAATAGAAAATGCTTGTTTCTTCACACAGCTTTGTCAAACTGTAATGAAAAACCCTTTGTCCTTAGCTATATTTGATATTACTGTTTATTCGGATTTCATATGGTTTTATGCATTTAATCATTTTTTTGCAATTATGAATTTCTTATGTTCGGGCTCCAGTGCTCCTGACGAGGTATAAATATCCGAAATGGCCATACAGCTCATTAAAATTATTGCGGTTGGAGTTAACTTATATGTTATGGTCTCATGTTCATTTAATCCAAATCCCTTTATAAAATATTACAATTAATAAGTATACCCAAATATATATATAAAATAATTTTGGCCTTCGAGCGTATTTCAGACCACCAACCTCCTTTACTGTTCGATTAAAAGACTTGATAACACGATTTAAGGTAGATTGACACTAAAAGAGAATTTTGAATTGCGCATATTCTGAAATGATAACTTGGAATTCATGTAAAATTGACTGATTTATATCAAAGATAATATTGAATTCCCAATGTAGTGTATTGTCGCACTTTTCCGTAAATATATTTTCTTGTAAATAACACAGAATATTACAGCGATTTATAGATTTTTTCATGTCAACGTAGAGCTTTTCAGCATCTTTAAATCATTTTTATAATTATAAATATAAGAAAAATCTACAATTATTTCATATGAACAAATTGTCATATTCTCCGAATGTATTTCATTTGTAAACCACTGAATATGGACCTGGTTTTTCATAGTCTGATAACTGGAAAAGAAGTTCGGGGACGATTTTTTTTTCTGAACATATGAGTAAATGGAATCTTGAAATTAAAAAAAAACAACCAGGGTTTCTGTAACGCTTGATCTTACTACAAGAACCAGTTCAATCAACCTAGAGAAATATTACTCAAGCTTAACAAATTAAATATTTAGTTTCTGCGATCTATAAAAATCGGTTCCAAAAGGTAAAAAATTAGAAAAATGCTACAGGTATAGCATCGCCTAAAAATTCAAAACGATAGAATCTACGACTTCCCACTCAATTTTAAGATATGTTATTGAAGAACCATTTATCTCTAAAACTGTAGGATAAGACTTATGTCTTATGATTACTTTAATACTTATATGTTGTTCTGACATTCTATGCTGTCATGGTACTGATTACTTTGCCAAAGATTTTTTATTTAATTTGAAACAGGTTAAAAAAAACAAAAAATACCGAAGTTGCAAAAACTACAGTAAAGTTTGTTATGCTGTACACGTGCTTCAAGGAATAACCTCTCACCAGCATGCATTAAATCAAATATTATGGAAAGCCATAATCCAAAAGTAGTAAAAAAAGAAGTACTCAGTACCAAAAATATCCAAATAGGAGGCCAAATCCAGTACCAAGGACATCTACCGAGTGCAATACACGGAGTGAAGCCTCGGTTTTTTATGGGGTTAGAATTTTGATAATTACGGTAAATGTCTATTGAACGAAAGGTAAATTTTCCATGTTAGACAAGTCTGACTATTGGGCTGGTGAATACCCTCGGCGACCTCTTGTCCACGAACAGGGGCATCGGCCCAATGGTTTCAAAATACAAAATACCAATGTTGCATAAAATACTGTCAAGTTCGTTATGCTGTATACGTGTTTCAAGGAGTAACCCCTCATCAGCAGCATTAGAAACAAATAATATGGAAAGCCATATTCCAAAAGTAGTAAAAAAAAGAAGTACTCAGTACCAAAAATTATAAAAATAGGAGGCCAAATCTAGTACCAAGGACATTTACCGAGTGCAATTCACGGAATAAAGCCTCAGTATTTTTAAGGGGTTAGGATTTTGATAATTACGGTAAATTTTTATTAAACGGAAGGTAAATTTTCCATGTCAGACAAGTCTGGCTATTTGGCTGGTGAATACCCTCGGGAACCTCTGGTCCACCAGCATTGGCATCGGCCCTATGGTTTCAAAATACAAAAATACCGAAGTTGCATAAATAGCAGTAAAGTTCGTTATGCTATACACGTGTTTCAAGGAATAACCTCTTATCAGCAGCATAAAAGTAAAATATCATGGCAAGCCATAATCCAAAAAATGTAAAAACCAGAGGCTTCCAGGAGCCTGTATCGCTCACCTGGCTTTCAGTTGCCACAATCAAGGGAACATTGTAAGTTATACAGTTGATCTTCAGTTTCTCAAACTTTTGTAGCTCAAACACCTCGAATATCTTGAACTGTTTTTAAAGTCTGATGATGTTTTACTATATTTCTTTGTTGGGCTTTTTTGACAAAAAACGTTCTTGCTAAGAACGTTTTCTTTCGACACCAGTTTTGAAGTCGAGAGGTCATTTTGTAAATGGCAGTCAACAAACAATTTTCAATATCGGTTTTGAAGTCGCAACATTAATATCTACTTGGAAATCAGATTTCATTAAAATCAGACAATGTTGAATTTTCCTGCCTTTTTTGGTGGCCATTTTGAAAATGGCGGTCAACGACCAATTTTCAACATCGGTTTTGAAGTCGTAACATCAATATCTATTTGGAAACCAAATGTCATTGAAATCGGACAATGTTGGATTTTCCCGCCTTTTTTGGCGGCCATTTTTAAAATGGTGGTCAACGAACAATTTTCAACACCGGATTTGAAGTCGCAACATCAATATCTATTTGGAAACCTAATTTCATTGAAACCAGAGAATGTTGAATTTTCCCGCCTTTTTTGGCGACCATTTTGAAAATGGCGGTCAACCAATAATTTTCAACACCGGATTTGAAGTCGCAACATCAATATCTACTTGGAAACCAGATTTCATTGAAATCGGACAATGTTGAATTTTCCTGCCTTTTTTTTGACGGCCATTTTGAAAATGGCAGTCAAGGAACAATTTTCGACATCAATTTTGAAGTTGCCACAGCATGGCAAACATTTCATCAATTTACACTTAACCTTCATCTTTTATAGTTTTGGAAATAAAAGATAAAAATAAGAAAATTTTAAAAATTCGGTGAAAAAAGGGCAATAACTCATACAAGGGTTTATGGATTTTCTTCAAAATTTCAGGGTGAGTAGATCTTGATATGCTGAACATTTTTGCAATTTACACTCGACCTCTTTCTATTACACTTTTTGAAATAAAAAATAAAAGATGCACAAATTTTGAAAATTTTACGGAAAAAGGGCAATAACTCCAAGACGGGTAATCAGATTTTCTTCAAAATTGCAGGGCAGGTAGATCTTGATATGCTGATCACTTTTACTCCATGTCAGATTTTTGATATCTGTAACGGTTTTTGAGTTATTTGCAAAAAACAGCAATTTACCCCTATGTTCTATTTTTAGTAACAGCAGCCATGTTGTTTGGTCTTTGGATTAATCGAACATAATTTTGAAACTGCATACCCTGGTGATGCTTCAGGCCAAGTTTGGTTACAATTGGCTCAGCAGTTTCAGAGGAGAAGATTTTTGAAATTGTTGACGGACGACGGACGACGGACACAAAGTGATGGCAAAAGCTCACATGGCCTTTTAGGCCAGGTGAGCTAAAAGAGTTCTCAGTACCAAAAATATCGAAATAGGAGGCCAAATCCAGTACCAAGGACATCTACCGAGTGTAATACACGGAATGAAGCCTCGGTATTTTTATGGGGTAAGAATTTTGATAATTACGGTAAATTTCTATTACAAGCAAGGTAAGTTTTCCATTTCAGACTAGTCTGACTATTTGGTTGGTGAATACCCTTGGAGACTTCTGGTCCACCAGCAGTGGCATCGGCCCAATGGTTTCAAAATACAAAAATACCGAAGTTGCATAAAATACAGTAAAGTTCATTATGCTGTACACGTGTTTCAAGGAGTAACCTCTTATCAGCAACATTTAAATCTAATAATATGGAAAGACATAATCGAAAATAGTAAAAAAGAAGTACTCAGTACCAAAAGTATCGAGGGATTAGACCAAATCCAGTATCAAGGACATCTACCGAGTGCAATACATGGAATGATGCCTCAGTATTTTTATTGGGTTAGAATTTTGATAATGATAGTCAATGTCTATTGAACGCAAGGTAAATTTTTCATGTCATACTAGTCTGACTATTTGGGCTGGTGAATACCCTCGGGGACCTCTGGTCCACCAGCAGTGGAATCGGCCCGATTGTTTCAAGATACAAAAATACCTAAGTTGCATAAAATATAGTTAAGTTCGTTATGCTGTACACGTGTTTCAAGGAGTAAGCTTTCATCAGTAGCATTAGAATCAAATTATATGGAAAGCCATAATCCAAAAGTAGTAAAAAGGAAATACTCAGTATCATAAATATCGAAATAGGAGGCCAAATCCAGTACCAAGGACATCTACAGAGTGCAATACACGGAATGAAGCCTCAGTATTTTTATGGTTCTAGAATTTTTATAATTACGGTAAATGTATATTAAACGCAAGGTAAATTTTTCATATCAGACAAGTCTGACTATTTGGCTGGTGAATACCCTCGTGGACTTCTGGTACACCAGCGGCGGAATTAGCGCCATGGTTTCAAAATACAAAAATACCGAAGTTGCATAAAACACAGTAAAGTTCGTTATGCTGTACACGTGTTTCAAGGAGTCATCTCCAGCAGCATTGGGATCAAATAATATGGAAAGCCATAAATCAAAAGTAGTAAAAAAAAGAAGTAGTCAGTACCAAAAATTATAAAAATAGGAGGCCAAATCTAGTACCAAGGACATTTACCGAGTGTAATTCACGGAATGAAGCCTCAGTATTTTTGGGGGGTTAGAATTTTGAAAATTACGGTAAATTTTTATTAAACGAAAGGTATATTTTTCATGTCAGACAAGTCTGGCTATTAGGCTGAAGAATACCCTCGGGACCTCTGGTCCACCAGCAGTGGAATCGGCCCAATGGTTTAAAAATACAAAATTACCGAAGTTGCATAAAAAACAGTAAGGTTCGTTATGCTGTACACGTGTTTCAAGGAGTAACCTCTCATCAGCAGCATTAGAATCAAATAATATGGAAAGCCATAATCCAAAAGTAGTTAAAAAGAAGTATTCGGTACCAAAAATATAGAAATACGAGGCCAAAATCCAAGATCAAGAACATCGAAATACAGTACTGTGCAACGTTTTCCTTATAGAAAAAAAAAACGATAAGTCAGCCGTCATCCGTTCGTCAGGGATCAGTCGGCGGTAAGTCAGCGATCAGTAAATTAACGTGACTTGCTATTCGTCCAACCCGTCAAATGAGAAGAACATGACGCATGACGAGAAGCGTATTCGTCAAACTCGCGTCCAAATTCGTCCAAATATCACGTGATATTTCTGAAAATTTTTTTTACGAATTATAGATTCGATTCACTTACATCATCAATACATCATTGCAACAGATCAATCCTTTTGCTGCTATCAATTAAAAATGCTTTTATATATATATATATATATATATTATATATATATATATATATATATAT
>MJUU01041238.1:56605-78916 GCA_002080025.1 Modiolus philippinarum
TTGTGTCCAGGTAAAATATCTTTGACGTTCGATGTATGTAAATAATTATTTACGATCACTTATCGAGAGACGTTGAGAAAGCTAGTAGGTCTAGTGAAAATTTCGTCATTTGATCAATTTAGGTTTTTAAATGCCTAAATTTCTCTATAATAATTTTATTTTGATGTTGTTGTGTATCACTTTAGACGTATATATATATATATATATATATATATATGTATATATATAATATAATTTCACGGAGTTTTTAATAAAATAAAGTTTGAAAAGAACTGCTCCATTTGCGGGGTTTTATTTCTCCATTTTCATGGAGCTTTAAACAAAATTATGTATAAAGGGAAAATTTCGCACTGACCAGTGCATTTGAAATGACTGCATGAATTGAAGATTTATGAGTTTTTCTTATCTATTTTTTTTTTCATTTTCATGGAATTTTAACAAAATGATATGTAAAAGGAGAGTTTTGTACTGATCGGTACATTTGTAATGATAAAAATGAAAATTTCTAGGTGATCCTATAATACATTTTCTCATTTTCATGGAATTTTCAACAAAATAATGTGTAAAAGGAAAGTTTCGCACTGATCGGTGTATTTGTAATGACTAAAATGAAGATTTACAAGTGATTTTTTTAATCAAATTCTGGTATTATCATGGACTTTTGAACAAAATAAATTGTAAAAGGAAAGATTCCCGCAGACCGGTGTTTTTGCAATGACTGAAATAAAGATTCACAAGTGATTTTTTATCACAATTTAAAATTTTCATGGAATTCCAAAGAAAATAATGTGTGAAAGCAAAGTTTCGCACTGACCGATGTATTTGTTATGACTAAAATTAAGATTTACAAGTGATTTTTTATTAAATTTGTTTCATTCATTAGAATTTTGTACAAAATAATATGTAAAAGGAAAGTTTCACACTGACAGGTGCATTTGTAATAAATGAAATGAAGATTTCTAAGTGATCTTTTATTTTTTTTTAATGGAATTTTCAACAAAATAAAGTGTAAAAGGAAAGTTTTGTACTGACCGGTGTATTTGTAATGACTGAAAATAAAGATTTACAAGTGATTTTTTATAAAAATTTTCATTTTTATGAAATTTTCAACAAGATATTGTGTAAAAGGAAAGTTATGCACTGACTGGTGTATTAGTAATGACTAAAATGAAGATTAACAAGAATTTTTTTATCAATTTTTTTCATTTTCATGAAATTTTCAACAAGATATTGTGTAAAATGAAAGTTATGCACTGACTGGTGTATTGGTAATTACTAAATGAAGATTAACAAGTAATTTTTCATTGAAATTTTTCAATTTCATGGAATTGTAGACAAAAAATCTGTGAAAGCAAAGATTCTCATTAACCGATGTATTTGTAATGACTAAAATGAATATTTACAAGTGATTTTTCATTGATTTTTTTCATTTATTGGAATTTTGAACAAAATAATGTGTTAAAGGAAAGGTTTGCACTGACCGGTACATTTGTAATGACTAAATTGAAGATTTCTAAGTGATCTTGTATTAAAAATATTTCGTTTTCATGGAATTTTCAACAGAATATTGTGTAATAGGAAAGTTTCGCACTGACCGGTGTATTTGTAATGACTAAACATGAAGAGTAAGTGATTTTTTTATCATTTTTTTTTTAATTTTCATGAAATTTTCAACAAGATATTGTGCAAAAGGAAAGTTTTGCACTGACAGATGTATTGGTAATGACTAAAATGAATATTCAAGTGATTTTTTTTAATTATTTTTTAAAATTTATTGTAATTTTGAACAAAATAATATATAAAGGGAAAGTTTCGCACTGACCGCTACATTTGTAATGACTAAAATGAAGATTTCTAAGTGATCTTTCTTTAAAACTTTTCATTTTCATGGAATTTTCAACAAAATATTATGTAAAAGGAAAGCTTTTCACTGACTGATGTTTTTTTGTAATGAATAAATAAGGATTTCTAAGTGATTTTTTTTATCAAAATATTTAAATTTCCATGGAATTTAAAACAAAATATTGTGTAAAAGGAAAGTTTTAGCACTAACGGCACATTTGTAATGACTTAAATGAAAATTTTCAGGTTTTGTTATCAAAATTGTTCATTTTTACGAAATTTTAAACAAAATAATATTGAAAAGTAAAGTTTCCCAGTGACCGGTCCGTTTGCAATGACAACTAGTGGTTCTAAAGAGCCTGTATAGCTCACCTGGTCAATGGCTGACATAAACTGCTGTCATAAGCTGCAGCCCAAATTACCTCAATGTTAAAGTGTCTCATTTTCTAGGAGTTTCAAAGGAGAAGATCTTTGAACATGTTTTCCCCATAACGTCCAATGTTAAACTATGTTCCCCACTGGTGGCCGAGGTGCAGTTATGTCAAACAATAACTCCTATATCTGTATTCAGATTTTATTCAAAGTTTCCAGGTGGGTAGATCTTGATATGCTTAACATTTTTGCATTTTAAAGTTGATCTCTATCTGTTTTAGTTTCTTTGATAAAAAAATAAAAAAAATTTAAGATCATAAAAAATTTTCGGAAAAAGGGCAATAACTCCAAAATGGGTAATCAGATTTTGTTCAGAATCGCAGGGTAGGTAGATCTTGTCATGCTGATCACTTTTACACCATGTCAGATTTTTGACATCTGCAACGGTTTTTGACTTATTTGCCAAAAACAGCAATTTACCCCTATCTGCTATTTTTAGTAACGGCAGTCATGTTGTTTGGTCCTCGGACTCATCGGAAACAATTTGGAAACAGGATAATCTGGTAATGATTCAGGCAAAGTTTGGTTAAATTTGGTTCAGCGGTTTCAGAGGCGAAGATTTTTGAAAAAGTTTACGACGGACGGACGGACGGACGGCGGACAACGGACGCCAAGTGATGACAATAGCTCACATGCCCCTTTGGGTCAGGTGAGCTAAATATTATTATTTAATTCAAATTAATCGATTTATTTGTCATTTTCTCTATTTTTGTGGAGTTTTTAGCAAAAAAAAAAAAAAGAAAAAAAAAAGAAAATTCAACTGTTAATTTTTCGATTCATGGATTTCTTTTTTATCAAATCAAAAAATTTGACTGTTCCCAGTCATTGTCAATATAATTTTTACATAAAACAATTATTATGATTGAATTCGTTTCGTTTCATCGAAAAATTTCAATTATCTATTAACGTATTGATTATTTTACTGTTAGTCCCCGAGGGTATTCACCAGCCCATTAGTCAGTACTTCGGTGCTGACCCGAAAGCCGATTATTTTTGGAACCTTACAATATCTAAAATTTTGTAAATTATGTTGAAAACGAAGGAGTATCTCCCTCATGCATAGCTCTGTCCTTAGCTAAATTTGGCTTTACCTTTAGATCATATTTGGTTATTTGTTCTCTATCAGTTTTTAAATATCTTTGAGTATATGGTCTTCCAAATATTTAGATTTTATCTGCACTGAAGAGACATAAGTTGTCGAAATGTAAATTCACAGTAACCTCGGTATTTAGTTATTATTTTGCATATAATTAAATGACGAGTCCTTTCCCGTTATTTGACAACTTATATACGTCAAATGACGAGTACACGGGCGTGAACTGTTACGGACGTAAAACGATTCGTCCCGTCCCGTGCCGTCACGTTCCCGTCAGCGATCCGTTTACGTCCCGTCAGCAATCCGTTTCAAGTTCGTCAAACGGTAAGGGCAACGTTAGAGACCAAATCAAGTATCTAGGACATCTACTGAGAGCAATACACGGAATGAAGCCTCAGTATTTCTAAATGTCCATTAAACACAAGGTAAATTTTTCATATCAGAGAAGTCTGGTGAATACCCCAAGGGACCTCTAGTCCACCAGCAGTGGCATCGGCCCAATGGTTTAAAAATACAAAATTATCGAAGTTGCATAAAATACAGTAAAGTTCGTTATGCTGTACACGTGTTTCAAGGAGTAACCTCTCATCATCACCATTAGAATCATTTAATATGGAAAGCCATATCCAAAAGTAGTAAAAAAAAGAGGTATCCAGTACCAAATATATCGAAATAGGAGGCCAAATCCTCTACCAACGACATCTACCGAGTGCAATACACGGAGTGAAGCCTCAGTATTTTTATGGGGTTAGAATTTTGATAATTGCGGTAAATGTCTAAAAACTGAGGCAAAGTAATATTCTAATGAGTTTTTAACAACGTGACAAATATGAACAAAACAAGATACAGCTTTCTACGGAAGCATGGAGGGGACATGTGCAATTTTTTTTTTCAATCTCGTGGCCACGACATACTAAGTCGTGGCCAGGAGATACTAATTTGTTCCCATGAGATAGCTATCTCGTTCCAGCGACTTACTAAGTCGTGGCCACGAGATAGCTATGTCGTGGCCACGAGATACTATCACGTTCCCACGACATACTAAGTCGTGGCCACGAGATACTAACCCGTTACCACGACATACTAAGTCGTGGCCACGAGATAGCTATGAGTATGAGCAAAGCTCGTTGTTGAAGGTTTCTAAGTGTATAAGTATCTCGTGGCCACGACTTAGTATGTCATGGGAACGAGATAGTATCTCGTGGCCACGACTTAGTATGTCGTGGGAACGAGTTAGTATCTCGTGGTTACGACATAGCTATGTCGTGGCCACGACTTAGTATGTCGTGGCCACGAGACAGAAAAAAAAATCACATGTCCCCTCCATGCTTCCGTAGCTCTCCGACAAAAATACAAATACTTAGATAAACAGAAAATAAAAAACTCCAAATTTATTTTGTCTCTTGTTATTTTAATCATTTATTCTCTTTTTTATTTGTAGCATTGCACAAAAATTTAGCGCCATACAATAAAGCGTTTATGATTGAACACGTAATTCTGTTCATTAGAATTGAAATAACAAACTGTTAAATGCAAAAAGCTATGGTAAAATTGTTCAACGGCCTGTGTTAGCACTTTACACTTTACATGAGATCAATATATTATTATAAGGCATGCATTTAATGACAAATTCGACAATTAAAATTTCTAAAAGACAAATATCTTTGTTGTGTAAGTCTTTGTTAATATTAAAATTTTCAGTAATATTAAATACATAAAATACACTGAACAAGGTAACGCTGTTTAAATTTTGTTTATAAATCCATATTTATTTTATCATTTGAGGGGAGAGTTGGTTGCAAAGTTACTAGGATCTAACTACGAACTAATAGGTATTTTTCAACGAAAATTAAATGCTCAAAATATATTCATTGAATGCTTTTGTGTAATTCAATATATAAAAATGAATTGGATTTCGATTGGTATTATTCATAATAAGCATTTATTTGAAATCATGGTTTTCCTATGTGTGGGTTCTAGTGCTGCTGATGAGGAATTAATTCCGAAATGGCCATACAGCTCATCAAAATTAGTTGCAGTTTGAATTAGCATATGTGTTATGGTTTCATGTTCATATACTCCATATCCTTTCGTAAAATATTAATACAGGGGTTTGTATTTTAATGCAATGCGGAGTTGGTAAAACAATTGCCTCTGTTTTAGATGTTACCTCTTTGTTTTTCTTAGATATGTCGTACTTGTATATGAGATTATATCTCATGTGTACACTTTCTTTATCACTGTTATCTAAATTTATGTGAATTATTAATTATAAGGTTTATCTCCCTCCATCGTAGTTTTGTCCCTTGCTATTTATTTGATTTTACTGTTTATTTGGATTTCCTTTGTTTTTTTGCATAAGCTTATTTTGAAATCATGGATTTCCTATGTTTGGGCTGTAGTGCTGCAGATGAGAAATTAATTTCCGAAATGGCAATACAGCTTATTAAAATTAATTGCAGTTGGAATTAACGCATGTTTTATGATCCCATGTTCATTTACTCCATATCATTTCGTAAAATATTGTCTTTGTTTGTGCACAATGGAGAAACACCTTCAAGAATGATGGGCAAACTGATAATTCATTTGCATTAAGCTATTAAATTTAATTCTTGATTACAAAGCAAAAAATACCTACATAAATAAATTCAATAACAGATGGTAAAAATGTAAAAACGTTTCACTGATACACTGACAATAAAAAATAACGTACAATTCGACAGCAAAATAATTTATCAAACTGAAAAATGTACATTTATTTTTAAAACAATTTAAGTACAGTACACCAAGATAATCAATATTTGGATCAAATAGCAAAATGTGATACAGATAGCTTAATGTACCCATTACAATAATAATAAAAATACGATACAGTGCGAATGAAGTTACCAAGCTGTAGGAACAATAATAAAAATGACAGTACAAATGGCTCTGTAAGTCTCGTCACATGACCTCTGAGAATATGCGTGAAACGTTATTATTATTACCGGGTACATTGTGCCTATGTGGTACTATGAAAAATTGTTGTATTTGTAGTTCACAGATCAAATTAAGAGTGGGATTCGTTTTCTCTGAACAAGAAAATTGGATCCCTCAATAACTATATTCTTAATAACCTTAACCTAGACTGTAATTAAACATAATAACGCATTTTCTATGTAACGACAAGTGAAGTTTATCCCGGAAGTGAGGAAGTCGGATGACCGTTTTATTGCAATATATTACAGTTCCGGACTTTGAAAGTGAAAGTAGAACGAGACTTACAGACCCTATCTGACCATAGAGGCATTCAAAAAACAAAGATAAAAATATTACAACATGACAATTAAAGAGAACACGATTATGTGACAGAGAACTAAGTATTAAGTAAGGGGAATGTCAAGGCAAATTAGCTTAACATAACTGTTAATGAAATAATGACGGTACAATGTGAATGTGAGATATGTTAACTAAACTGCTCGATTAATGATGGAAGAATAATCTGACAGTGAAGCAATTTAACATAACTGTTAACATAATAATGACGGTACAATGCGAGTGTGAAACATGATAACCAGACTATTTGCAAAATAATGAAAGAACAATGTGACAGTAATTGAATTTATCAAATACATAGGCAAACGAATACCAAAGCAAAAATAATGAAGGGGGGCATTCCAAAATCAAAAAACCAAAATTACGGCAATTCATATCCAACATGAATTGAGACAGCATAACAGAGACAAAACAAATAAACAAAATTGAACAAGAACAAAACTTTTAACAAAATAATGCCAGTGTTTACACTCTAGTATGTATGTAGCAACAAATCAATTTGAAATTGAAAGAACTTAATCTAGAAGGAGAAAAAAAAAACAATTCTCATTATCATCGCATACGTAAAATCATGAAATTTCTGCATTAAAAAGTTATTCGCCAATTCTTTTTAGTAGCAAGTACAGCCCTTGAAGAACGATGACACAGTTCAATTCACAATAATTAAGCTTCACCAAAAGGTTATCGACAGAGGTAGATGAGTGACGGGGCATAAAGACTGCGAGATAATACTATAGTAAAGCTTTTCTTTGAGCTAGCCGGCAGTTTAACGGCGAGCACTCTTTGACCCTTCTTTCAAAATTACGTTTTGTCTTATGCTTTTTCTGTTCCAAGATAGTGGTCATTGAGTTAGTAGTCTACCTGTATTGGGTTTTATTCGCGTGTTTATGATACTATAGGGAAACGGGATAGAGAAAGGGGAGGTTTGGGTACCCATAAACCGGTTTAACCCTACAAATGGCTTTTGCTGGTGCCGGTACCAAGTCCGGCTATCCCGAGTTCCTATCGTTATTTATGTTTGTCTCTTGTTTTCATTATTGTTTTTCTGGTGCAGTTTGCTTGTAAATTGTGGCATGTGATTGTAGTTCCTGGCCATTGTAGGTGTTTGCTGTTTTCCTGTTTTTGTAATTTGACAAAAAACAAATTATGTTGAATACAAAAACATAAGAAAACAAATACATGTACATGACATTAACTCTAATGTCTGATTGCAATGAAAAAATATCGGCGAAGACGCAGTAGATAAAAGTGAAGAGCGGAAAGGGGAGAGACTGTGCGTCATTCTACAGACCTTGCTGTGTAGACCAAATGATTACTACACACCAGCCGTGAAATCCTTGATGAAATTGGTTCTTGACTGAAGGACAATTAGAAAAGAACTCACTTTCCCATTGACGGACAACAGCAAAGTTGCTTACCCCACTCCAACGCTTCATAACGGTACAATAATAACAGTACGTGACGATAAAATGTTTAACAAATCTGTTAAATAATTTGGTGACGATGAAATGTTTAACAAATCAATAATTTAATACGTAAAAAAGTAAAATGGTTTTTCTAACTGTTGACAACGTCAATACCGTTAAACCTGACAGTGATATAGGTTATCAAGATACTGACAAAAAATCTTAATTACCTAAAATAATAACACTACAGAATTAGCACTAATTGTGTTGCATACCAACACAAATAGTGTCCTAAAAGAACTTCAATGTCAGAATTCGAATCTAAACACGAGTTCGGGACACCCTTTTCAACCTCTTTGAATAGGTTGATCTAATTGTAAGTACTGTTTTTTTTGCCACCTTTCTATTGTTTCCATGGCAGCGATCGTTATTTTGAAAAATCAAATACTTTAAATGAAATCTTACTGATCAATCTGTATGTAAAATTTAATCCAATTTGAGTTCTGCGGACAAATTTTATTTCATCCCTACCATGTGTACACATAAATTTAATTAACACCTATTAATGAAACTACTATACCTTTACACCAGTCCAAAATATTTAGAAAAAGGTAGGTTTCAATAGATGTGATGTCCCATCAAAGAAACTATTTTTGAAATAGACGAGCGATTTCTTCATGTCCATTTTTGTGGGCAATTTCTGCAGGAGACATTCCATCATTTCTGCACATTGCACCATCTGCACCCTTGTTCAACAAATGTTTTACTGTTTGCAAATGTCCAGCCTCACAAGCAACAAACAATGGAGTTTCCCCATTAATGCCACACTTATTCATGTCTGCTTCTTTGCCCAATAAAAGGTCAACAATGTCATCATATCCTCTCCTGCAGGCAACAAATAAAGACGATGACACATCATTCATATACTGGTTAATATCTCCAGTCGTATCCAGTAGAGTTTTAACAACATCTGTATGACCTTTCTGACAAGAAATAAACAAAGGTGTTTCTCCATCATCAGTACATTTACAAACGTCTGCATTGTGGTTCAGTAATATTTTAACTACTTCTAAATGTCCCTCCTGACAGGCAATAAATAGAGGTGATGCTCCACCATCTCTACACTTATTGATGTCTGCCTCACTGTTCAGTAATAAATTAACTACAGCTATATGACCTCTCTGGCAAGAAATAAACAGAGGTGATAATCCATCATCTGTAAATATATTTATGTCTGCATTGCTGTTCAGTAATGTTTTAGCTACTTCTACATGCCCCTCCTGACAGGCAATAAAAAGAGGTGATGATCCACCAATCATGCACTTGCTTACGTCTGCCATGCTGTTCAAAAGTATTTCAACCAACTCTAAATTTCCTATCTGACAGGCCACATACAGTGGTGATGATCCAGACTTTGTGCTTTTATTGATATCTGCCTTGCTATTTAGTAGCATATTAACTACTTCTACTTGCTCCTCCTGACAGGCAATAAATAGTGGTGATGACCCACTAGCTGTACATTTATCAATGTCTGCCTTGTTTCTAAGTAATATTTCAACTACTTTTACGTGTCCTTCTTGACAAGCAATGAACAAAGGCGTTGACCCATCATTCATACAGTTATGAATGTTAGCTTTGCTGTTTAGTAGTATTTTAACTACTTCTAAATGTCCCATCTGACAGGCAATAAACAAAGGTGATGACCCACTTTCTGTGCGTTTATTAATCTCTGCCTTGCTGTTAAGTAATATTTTAACTATTTCTAAATGTCCCTCCTGACAAGCAATAAACAGAGGTGATGAACCACCCTTCATACACTTGTTTATGTCTGTCTTATATTTCACCAATATTTTAACTACTTCAAAATGTCCCATCTGACATGCAACATAGAGCGGTGATGCTTCAGCTACTGTGCATTTATTGATGTTCGCCTTATTTTTCAGTAATAATTTAACTACTACTGCGTGGCCTCCTTCACAAGCAGCATATAAAGGTGTTACCCCAGTATACCCACAACAGTTACAATCGACACCAAATTCGATACACTTGTTTACCAAATCTATGTCTCCAATATAACAACACCACATAAGTACACTTTCCTTACGGTTTAAATCACATTGATATACCAACGTCCTTTGATCTGATTTCTCCAAATCACAAAAATATTTTTTAAATAGATTTCTAAATGTTATGCTTTTCATATTTTTATTATAGAATGTATAAGCAACCTTGCCTCTTTTCCAGTCTTGAAACAGTCTTTTTATGTACATAATTTGGTATTGTGGTTGAATAATAATCATAAATTGATCACTGTATTTCTGACCCTCAAATAAAAACCTATCACATATAAACCTACTTGTTGCATTTGTAATAAGTAATTCAGGCATCACCTTTCCCAAATAAAATGCTAAAAAGTCAAACAGTTTATCATGGATAGTACGATAAACACCATCCTCAAGTTTGATGAATGTATTTACAAGAGAATCAAATTCATCACACAATTGAAGTCTGGAAGTGCCCCTGTTTAGTTTACAAAACTCACACGCGTTTTCTATTATTTCTTGTACATCTTTATCTATTGCCCCCCTTAACCATTCTCGTATGAAGTAATTATTAAACATAACACACAATACAAGGGCACAAAATTTATATTCTCCACCTTCTGTGCGGAGTTTCTCAACTTCTATTTCATACACTGAGAACGGGTTCTTGAAAAACTCGTCAATATCTAACATTTTGTTTACTGTATATAACTTACACAAAAGTGGGAAAAAATCATGGGAATCACAATACCTGCTAATTTTTGCATAGTCTGTTTCCAAATACAGTTCAGCTATACTTTGTTTCTCTGTTTGTAACATACTTAAATCATTTGATAATAAATTGAATTCACATAATTTAAAGATTTTCAACGTTTCAAATTTTTCATCTTGATACACCTGTAATCTACATGAGGCAATTACCTTTGTCATTTTTTGCTCGAATATTTTCTTCAAATCTTCTACCAACTTTTTCCATTTGTCATAATCAGTAACATTTAAATTATATGTCCCGCACAAATCATCAACGACAAACAAAGTTTTCTTTACCAAACTACAAAATGTGAGAATGTTATCTGGATTTGACAGTGGAATGATTTCATAGCCATCAACTTGCATCTGTAATGCTACATGTCTGACTGTAGCAGTTTTTCCCATCCCAGGACTTCCAGTAACAGTAACACAGTCGTTTGATTTCAGACATTTCAGGATATGTTTAGCAGCTCGGGTTTCCACAAACACCATATCATCTTCCTTCCAAGACTTTAGTTTATCTCTGATTTGTTCTGAAATTCATGTATGTTTAATGCTCTTAAAATCAAAATATAGTTGAGAGAAAAGTGTAGCAACGACAAATATGGAAAAGTCTATTATTTATTTTCTGACAAAACAGAAAATCAGAAAAATATAAAACAATAGAATTATATCGTGAATGACAAAATACTGGAATTACTGTAAATTCAATTTCTGCATATGGCCACCTCCATAACTTTTGTCTCTTCAGCGCAGATCAAATCAAAACATCTAGAAGACCATAAACTTAAAGTTAAAAAAAAACATAGTAGAGAACAAATAACCAAAAAGATTTAAATAACAGCCAGAAATCAGCAAAGATTTAAAAAAATTAATTGCAAGTAAGAAAATGGAAACGTTGTGTACCGACATTCGTGCCTCACAATTTAAAGATAAAATTGAAATAAATATCAGTTTGCAGCATAAGAATACCAAAGGAGCAAAGGATGCGTGTATCATAGTACTTCCGGGTAAAACAAGAATACAGAAACACAAAGGTATAAGAGACAGACACGATAAACACAACATTCCAAACAAAGAACCAAAAGTGTGAACTCCCATTAATATCAAAAGCTAGGCATGATGAATTACGAACTACTATAAATTCAACTGGTATAACTTTCATCAGTTTGTGCATCTCAAAGTGTAATTATTGATTGTTTCGGGTGATTTTTATCTTCAGTTAACTTTCATCCATATCACATGTTTCAAAAGGCTAAAATGTGAAAACCATACGTTCCAATGCATATATAATTCATGTTTTGCAGGAAAGTATACAGAGGGACAAAATTACATTTTTCATGTAAAAATACATCGCATTTTGTAGCCTTTATACTTCTTTGCTGATGTTTTAAATTACCTAGACTTGTAAGATTTCTTCAAGTATTTAACCTGTTTTACTGCTTTGAAGCTCAATAAAATATCATAACAATACTAGGTTATAACTCTCGTTCTGCTTTCACTTTCAAAATTCGAAACTCAAATATATATTACATTTAAACTGTCATCCCACTATCTCAATTTTGGGACCAATTCCACTTGACGTTTCTTTGAAAATACGTAATTCTGTTTGATTTCTGGCTCGGTTATAACGTGTATAATTTTTTACGAATAAAATATTCTTGTTCGAAAAAATAATGATTAACAATTTTATTAGTGAACATAAAATAAAACAATTTCTCATTCACCACAAAGGCAAATGGCACAAGGTAACACTTTTGTTCTCGGAGGTCACATGATGAGAGGTAAAAAGCCTAACATTTGTAATCAGATATTCTTTCATGATAGTTGAAATGTTGTTTAAGAATTAAAATTGTTAACTAAGAAAATGAAGACATGATTTGAATTAAAATTGATCATTTAAGCACAAGGTTTTTAAAGAGTAGGAAACAAAATAAAACTGACTGTTTAATAATAAATAAACTTCAAAAACGATTGTGATCCAATAGAAGTTTGATGAAGAATCTATTTCCTACATGGACTGTTTATAAATAAACTACTTTCAACGAGTTGCTTGAATAAAACTACACACTAAAATTATTTAATATTAAAATTTTGTTCCACTGTTGAAAGTCAAATTTGATCACAACGGTTTCTTAAAAGTTGGCATTTTTATCATAAATCAGTCAGCATTGATTTCCATTTTTTACTTTGACATTTTCATCTTAAATCCATATCAACTCTGTACGGACAAAATGTTGTTTTTTTTTCTAATTTGAACATTTTAGTACAACAACAAGTCAATTTTCCACTGAATGTGTACATAAACTGCAATTTCTGTTTTCAGTTCTTATCTACCCAATTTTATTACATAACTTTGATCGCAAATATCAATTTGATTATTGTCGCTATTTTCTTCCTTAATACATATCTAAAAACTAAAAACGCTTCGGGAATATCTCCCCTACAAAAGAAGCAGAAAGACAGAGTCCAAATATTTGGCTATGGGAAAACAAGAAATGGTCAGATCAAAATCTAAAACAGGAGGTGTACTAAGGAATCATGTAATAAAGCTTCTAAGACAGTTCTATCAAATTACATTTATTTGCTAAGGAGGAGTTGCCGATGGCATACCAGTACCCAACTTATGACAATGCATGGTTAAGTCTGTGAATGGCAATGAGATACCCATAAAATTGTCTAATTATAAATAATGGACTATGGTTCATTTAATAAATATTTTCTGGAAGCTTTAGCAAATTATATTCATTGGTATAGAAGCAGTTGTGGATTGTGAATGAACAGGAAAGTCCATTTTTGGCTATGGAAGGCCCCTTAAATTGGTAAGATCGAAACCTGAAATAGAAGGTACACTCTGTTTTCATGTAAAGAAATTTCTTAGAAAGTTTAATCAAATTTCATTCAGTAGTCTTATAAGGGTTGCAGATATACAGGTTAGATGACAGGACGAACGGATAGACATTCACGCACACAATAAACACCCCATACCCCTTTTTAAGCAAGAGTATATTAATGTGTACAGTTAAAATTAAACTGAAATGTTCCATACTGCTTCATGATTCCTGAAACTGAGTAATTTTCTTAAATGACTTTTGATATGCCTGCAAAATTAGAGTTTTGACACTATACTGCTTACCAGAACATAATTCAGACATTACTATAGATACAATTTCTGCTTATCAAATCTAAGGGTCTGAAAGACCTTCCCCAAAATTTGTGTAAAGATGATAGGAATCAGAAAAGTGATAGGAAATTTCAAATAAAAAATCAGCAATGGGCGGAGCAATGCACGGGAAAATATTCCTTAGGCTTAAATAAAATATTCTAAAATTAGACATTGCAAACTTCTGAACAGTTCGAAGTACTGACTACTAGATAGCAAAATAAGTTACTGTGAATTTAGTTTCTGCATACGGCCATTTTGACAACTTAATGTCCTTTCTGTTTAGATCAAATCAAAACCTTACGAAATTCATAAACCAAAATATGTGTAAAGCTGATCGAGAACAAATTGCAAACTATGATCTAAATAGAAAAGCCAAAATCAACCAAAGATAGGGGTAATCCATGGATTGGAATAACCTCTGCGCATCTCCCCACTTCCTGACTCCCACCCATTTTTTAGTTCTCTTACGTCCCCTTTTCAAAAAGATCTGCATAATCCTGCACTGGTGGAATAAGGCCTATTTAAAGACCCACCTATTGAAATTTTTGACAATTTGGTTTTTCTTTCAGTTGCTTTAAAGTTTTGACTAATGCATCCGAGATACATGTATATAAAATAGGTATCAAGCAATAGCCTATAGTATATGCTTTACAAAGAACCCACATTTTTACGATTTCTATACCCAATAAATTCAACATAAAGAGCCATACAATATTCCCCTAACTGCTATGAAATGTTGACACAAATTTTGTTATTTTTATTGAAATTGCACAACTTTGGTGTTTAACGAATTAGTAGTGAATCTAAATTCCCGATTCCGAAATTAAGTCTTTGAATATATTTTCTTGAATATAAAACATGCTAAGATGATGTTAAATTGATATAAACAACAAAAGTATCATTTTTCAATAGGCCAAATAAATAAATCTCTGAATATTTCCGTTTTAAACAAGTTTTGTCTTTCTTTTTCCTAAATTATTGCTGAGTAAAGTAAAATCATTTAGAATAGGTATCAAATGAAAGCTTTTTATATTTGCTTTACAAATGAAAGAAATTATAGCTGTTCTTTAGGTAATATAAACTCCATACAACAATTTAATCCTACCCCTACCCCATATAAATAGTCCAAAACAAACGAATTTAATGGTCGATATATCAATATCAAATTGATATTATTATATTATGCAATTTAACACACTTTTGTGGACTGCAACCGAATATTTAGCCAAAAGTTGAAAAAATTGGAAATATCAGCATTTTATAATTTCACTGCTAAATCGATAATCGTTTAGACTGAGATCATGTATCTAATATTATGCAATTTAATTGCTTCAAGTTATCCATTAGCTATATATTAGCTATAACAAAAGACTGAATAAATGCAGAAGAATGATTCAATGTTATTGAATATACCGGAAATGTTACCCCTACTCCAAATAAATCCTCCGGAAATTCAGAAGATTTTGCCAGGTTTTGTATGTAAATGAACAAAAAAGTCCATGATTTTGTTTCATACGTAGAAAATGATGAAATATATTTCAACAGACCATCAGAAGTTCAATAGGCATAAAACTGTGCACCTCTTTTAGCCGATCTGTTTCTCCACTCTTATGAGGCAGAATTCATTGAAGGGCTTCTTCAAAATAATGACAAAAAACTGGCCCAGTTCTTTAATTTCAGCGTCCGTTATATAGATCATATTCTATCACTAAACAACCCTCGCTTTGGTTATCTTCTTCATCTTATTTATCCAAAAGAGTACTACAGATACTTCCACATCGGCCTCGTTCCTTGACCTTCATCTTGAAATTGACAACAGAGGTACATTACAAACCAGGTTGTATGACAAACGCGATGACTTCACTTTTCAAATAGTCAACTTCCGTTTTCTTTGTGGCAATATTCCAAAAGCACTAGCATATGGAGTTAACATCTCACAACTCATTTGCTACTCAAGGGCTTGTGGTCGTTACAGTGACTTCCTTGATAGAGCCCAGTTGTTTACAAATAGGCTTCTTAAGCAAGGGTACGTTACCAAAAACTTAAAGTCATCACTACAGAAGTGTATCGGCCGACACCACGATCTTTTGTATCGTTACGGGATATCTGTTTCCCAGATGACAACCGATCTTTCCCTCTACAACTAAAGTTTGTTTTTCCTCTATCGGATTTAACTTTACTACTGGAATTGACATGTTCAACGCGGCGGGTGTCTTATAAGAAGCAGGATATGCTTACTCGACCGGTACCCCTGATCTCACCCATGGTCCGTGTTGTTCGTCTGTATGTGTGTCTTCATTTCTCTTTTTTGACCCGTACTCAAGTTGTGTCCTTGTTTCTTAGTGTTTCCGATGTTGCCTTTGACCACGGATTGTTCGTTCTTTTGACCAACGGTTCGGTTCTCACTTAATATTAGAATATACAGTTTTAATGTCTTAAGAATAAATTAATTTATGATTCACGCAAATATTTATGAAAAAAATGAAAATTTTATCCTCTCAGAATTTTTCATGATTCACTGTAAATTTATTTTATCTACGAGATATGGAGTTTTTATCTGAAAACTTGTAATTAAATGGTTCTCAGCTATACATTAGCCATAAAAATACTTTACAGTGATAACCGTGATAAATTGCCGTATTTTTGGATCTATGATTTTAGACTACCATCTTTCCGCGTGTTTGCTTCGGTATTCGTTTGTCGATGTATTACATGTATAAATTTACAAGAAGCATCAGGGATATTTCAAATATGGAAATGTTAGCCTCAACCCACAAAAATTGTCCGAAAAATGACATTCCGGAGATTATATTAAATTTAATTACAGAAACATCTTAGCATTTAGTCATATTATACAAATTTATTACAATTGGTGTTATTTTAAAGTAGCCATATCATCTACATGATTTCTCATTTAAAAGACAAATACAAAATGGTAATTTGCGTTCTTTCGGTTTCTCATTACAAATTTCAGTTAATGTATTTAAGTAGGAATACCTACCTATGCCCCCTTTATTTTAAATTTTGTTAGTTGTTACCGTTTGCTTGCTTAATCACGAACTCACTGCCCATTTTTTCAACAGAATCCAGCAAAGTTATCATTTGATATATGAAATTTCTGCCTTTAGTACATTGTTTATACGACCGCAATGACCTAAAACGTTAAATTTTCCATTTGAATTTAATTATAGGGCAAAGAACGTATCCTTACATCGAAAGACACACTTCTTTGCTAATTTTAATTCAATATTAGTACCTCTTCTTCATAACAAATTTATTTTACTAGTATTGTCTTATTATTAGTCCTATTAGTCTTGTCATGATCTTAAGGTAGATAGACACTGTTGCGCTGCGCAATTCAATCGCTCATTTGAAAAATACAGAGTCGGATGCGGGTGAAGTTTGATTTTCAGGCCGGATCAGCGATTTTACATCTTTTTCTTTGTGACGTCATAATCAACTGACACATGTGAAACGTCATATTTTGCCCACTTTGCCGCAAATTAGCTCCCCTTTCCCGTAAATAATGTTTAATCCGAACAATCGATAAAATATCTTCGTTATACATTTTTTCGTTGAAATTACTAAATCATATCTTAAACTATCTTTTTATAAAAATATATTTAATTCTCATGGATAAAAAGCTCATTTTAATGCAGGTGAAAATTGCCTTTCCACAATTTTCCTGTGTATTCTATGTAAATTTAGGTAACAAAATGGCTAAAAATTTCCAAACTATGACCTCACTTCTAGAAAAACAAGCATGGTGACCTATACTTTTTAATATAGATTTCAGGTAAGTAGGATCAGCTCTTCAATTGGTCCGACTTATAGCAAAATCTCATGGATATTTATATTAGTGTCTATCTACCTTAATTGAAAACTAAAAATGTAAACATGACAATTTCCTAGTACTTATATGTATAAAAAATTACTTGTCTTCCCATAAATACAATGTTGCAAGCATTTCCTCTTTTACACTTAAAATACTAAAACCAGTGCGATATCTCATTTAGTTTTTACCGTTGAAAGCCTGGTCACATTACCATAAAGATTAATTGGAAGACCATACTTAGTGGAGTGCCTGAAAATAGGAATATTGATACCAATTTATAGACATATAATGCCAAAATATCTAGGTTTAAAAATATAAATCGTGTTATCATACTTTCATCACCAAGATATAGTTTTGTACATATCTATTTAGTCTTTGGCGAATGACATATCCAAAAACTTCGATTTTTATATTTCTTTCATCATTTTTTTTATTGCACTTATAATGACAAATTGGAAAAATCAACTACAATTACTTTGTAGCATACAAATAAAACCATATAAAGTAACCGTTTGTATATAATTTGAAGCATTTCAACGCTCTGTTTCAAACTTATTCTAAATAAATAAACAACAGATTTTTATATATTTTTTGGTAAGAATTAGAGACAATTTCTTAAAAAATACAGGAGATAAGATATTTCTTAAAATTACAAAATAGCCATTTTGTTTACTTTATCAGAGATTCATTTTCGCTTTCTTGTTGTAAAATAATAAAAACCTTAAAAATCGCAAAATTCCCATCTTGCATGAATATTTCATATTAAACTGCCAATAAACCACGTGCATGGTCATATTTGTGATATGTGGGAGTCTATGCGTATTTTGGCACTTGTAAATGATATGTTTTTTTCCAACTTTATACACATATTAAGCTTTTCAAGCTGGATAAATGAAGTAAATTGTGAAGATTATTTATGGGAAGTGGTATTATGCAATTTTGGTGACTGTAGTTAGTATAAAATGATGAAAAGCATCTATTTAGTTTATTGTAAATGATATTTCAAAATAAAAGGGGCCGTCTTGAACTTATTATGGAACATAGCTCATTGTTGAAGGCCTCATGGTGACTTCAGCATGAAGAACAACAATAAAAGCGTTGTTCAGTCGCGTATTTGTAGAGATTTTGTCTCATTTGCTTTTACTCCATATCCTTCATTGCTTATTAAATAAGCTTTAATTTGATCCCAACTGCAGTAACTCTAATTTGTCAGTAGAAAATTATGGAGCATAAATGACGAAACTTAACGCAAATAAAAGAATTTTGCGTGGTGTACTATATAAGTGGCCTATACAGTTTATGCTTGCTAGATTTATTCGTGTTAATATGCTTAATTTTGGAGATGGGACATATATATACTGAGAAAAATCGGCGTGGTTCGTAAGTGTCGGGAGGGGGGGGGGGGGGGGGTGCAGCCCATGGACTATGGTATGCAAGAGGAAGATACTCCTTAGTCTAAACACAAATACTTAAATTTTGATATTGCGAGTTTCAAAATAAATAAAATCGGTTTTCGGGTCGAAGTACTGGCAACTGTGTTACTGAATACCCTCATGGACTAACAGCCCAAGAGCAGAGGCATATCGGTAGAGTGGAAATAAATGGTTTCCTGAATATCATAAGGGAATAACTCTTTTATGTTATGCATTTATTATGCATTTTGTAAATTCTGAATTCTGAATTTACAGTGTTCATATTCCAAATCAAAATATCTCAGACTGCAACTCAATATGAGAAACAGCATTTTGTCTGAAAACTAAACATTTTTATGAAAATTCACAGCGCTATTTTAGTGCTATACCTTCAGCATGCAAAGTCGTTCATTACTGAAATTCTTTTTTGCAAACAAGACTTAAAGTCGGTCGAACGGAAAAGGATGATCATGGGCACACAAACTACCTCCAAGTAGTCCTGAACATATCGAACATATCAGCAGATATTGATGGTTTGAGGCTTGCTTTAGTACTTGTTTTCTCACTTGTTAAGATTTCTTGCCATTGATTGCAATAAAATAGTACTGTTTATATATTGAAGACAAATAATACTCAATGTCTACTCTATCCGATGAACATTGCAATAGAAATGTTCATCATAGAAGAATTATGTGAAATATGAAGCTCTACCAAGGGTTTGTGGTCGACACAGTGACTTCCTTGATAGAGCTCAGTTGCTTACAAATAGACTACTTAAGCAAGGGTACGTTACCAAAAACTTAAAGTGATCACTACCGGAGTTGACATGTTCAACAAGGCGGGTGTCTTATAAGAGGCAGGAGATGCTTACTCTACCGATACACCGGATCTCACCCATTGATTTATTGGGTCCGTGTTGTTCATATATATGCGTGTCTTCATTTTTCTTTTTACTGTTTATTTTAGAACATTGAAACCATTGGGCCGATGCTCCTACTGAGGCTTCATTCTGGGCATGGGACTCGGTGGATGTCCTAGGAGCTGCATTTGGCCTCCTATTTCGATATTTTTGGTAAGGAGTACTTCATTTTTTTACTTCTTTTAGATAATATTTTATTCTAATGTTGCTGTTCAGAGGTTAATCCTTGAAACACGTGTACAGCATAACAAAATTTATTGTTTATGATGCAGCTTCGATATTTTAGTATTGGGTCTAGGTCAAGGCTACAAAAAATATTATGTATCATAAAGTTGAATGAAATTATCAAACTTATCATGACATGGGATATAGGCAATCTTTGTGAACGTATTTTGCAGAATCTTACTCAACAAGTGCTGAGTATCTTTCTTGAAGTGTTTCATTAAGCCAGAAGCATTTTGCTTTTCAATTTTTTTTTCAGTTGCAAGAGGTGCTACATTGTAGTTTACAAATTTTAGGACATTGCTTCGTCAATATAAGTTGCTAGCTAAAATCACAAAAAGTGCATGGAGTTCTGTCAAATTTGAGATTTTCTGCGCAAAATTTCCTATTTCTTTTTTTAAATTCTCAGACACTATAGGAGAATTTTGCCTTTGGTATTTTGGTCCCATCATAATTTGCAATATCTCATGTTGAGATATTTTTTCTTAACCTTTCTTAAATAAGTCTTTACAAACCTTTATTTTGTACATTTGGATAAATCATATGGTCTTTTTTGTCAAAATGTCGCGTTAGAATATTTTACATTTTTTCGTAGGCAAGGATATTTAACAGCTAACAGAATACCGACGTTACTGTTAATCTAATTTCTGCATATGCGCATTTCGACAACTTATGTCCCTTCAGTGCAGGTCACATCCAAACATTTGGGAATCCATATAACAAAATGAGTGTAAATAAATAATGTCATATTGCGATGTCCAATCTGATAATAGACAAAATGTTATATTTCAACATTGAATATAATTTCATAAAAAGTACTCATCAAACGGTTTATCCAAGCAACTTATATATAGTACAACATTGATACTGAAAGACATATTAGAAAGCAAATTCCAAAAAGGGAGACCTTGCTCTACATATTGCAAGACAATGCTATACTCTAAGAATGTTATTCCATGGCTCACTACTTGACATTGTTTCTCGAAACACCATAATAAACTCTGCATTCAAAAAAAATGTAATGTATGTATGAAAATGGTTAAAGTAAAACCACTGCAAAAAATGCCAAATTGTTTTTTTAACCAAACTGTTTAATAGAAGAAGGATATTTGTATGCAGCTGCAATATTTTTTTTGTCATAAATTAATTAATTATCGCAATTATTTCAAAAGATCTGAAAGGATGGGTTGCAATAAAGCCGTTTTCCGGCAAACCTGGAATCTTGATATAATATGTTTCAATGTAACCTACAATATATGTAGTTTATGATTGTTTAATAAAATATCAAAACGCGCATGTGCAAATCACGTGATCACATGATTTTACTAGCACCCATGTCAAAAGAAGAAATAGAGTATGAAAAAAATAAAGATTGACACATTGCCAAAACAACAATGAACAACATTTTGATATTAAAATAATATGCAAATGGTGCTATTCTATCCATGATATAATTCTTTTGTTAATCAATTTCAATTTTGAAAGGAAATAATACAGTTTTATACAGATAACCATTTGTGAGAAAAATGTACATAAAAACTTCATTTTTCGAGATATATGGAGTACTATACCATCCTATTTTGATATTTTCTGGATATTACTATTAATTTGTGCACTTCCGACAAATTTTCATATAATTCTACATACATTTCTATATTTTAAACAAAATATCACGTTAATGGACTTAAAGAAAACGATTTTGTCGACTTTAAACGCTTGATTGGTATAAGTATCAGTTTTACTTTTAAGACACTTTTTTTTATTTTCGAAAATTTTGTCTCGAATTTAAACATTGACACATGTATTGTTGAATGTGAAAAATTTGCGCTTTATTTTGGTGTAATTAAAGAATATTTTTGTTAAATATTCAGAGG
>MJUU01041238.1:83228-99752 GCA_002080025.1 Modiolus philippinarum
CAAACTTGAAAATACATAGAAAGTGGAAAATAGATGATCAAATTTCTATTACATATGCACAGATGATGCTGTAGGGCAATTGATTATTCCACGGCTCATATATATTATATATACCCAAAAACACATTTTTATATTGGAAAAAACAAACAAGGAAAACATAACAAAATAAATATGATCTACTTATCAAACCAAATCTTGGTCACCTTATTTGGCAAATAGCCAGGTCAGAAAAAAGCTGATGCAAGGTATAGAATAATTGCAAAACCACATTTTTTATGTGTATAAAGCTATAATTTGCACATATGAATCAATCAAACTTGATAAATAAGACAGATAACAAAACAGAATATCATAAATACACTGAATGTTTGCTTAAAAATACAATGTTTTCAATTTTTTTATATGACTTGCACGCGGAACTGGCTGGCATTTTGCATGCTTGGTTCTTATTTAATAAGTAATCTCTTGTAAAATTATTAGCTTGGTTCCGAATGCAAGGCAGGGTCAAAATACAGTTTGAATGTACCCCATGTTGACTTTTTGCCATAGGCTTAATGTTAATTGCCATCGAGAGGGGTATTAGAAATGAGCTAATTTCAGCGGAATGAAGCAATATTTTGAAAAAATACACATATGGTTAAAAACTACAAATGTTCTGGTGTTGAAAGGTATCAAATAGATTATGCTTTTACCAAATTTACTTTTTAGCAAATCAGTGGGCCGATTGAAGGCCTTAAAGCAACCCATCCTTTCTAGTAACTTCTCTTTATTTTCTGCTATCTGCCTAAAAACTGTCGAACGGTTTTCATGTCAAATGCAAAAAAGTCTTACTGAAACGTCGACAGAGAAAGACAATTCTTAGAAAGCGAAACTTATTTAATGGATACTATCTTGTCATATATATAACCAAATATTGTAATTACTACATTGTTATTGAAGGGATAATCCACCAATCAATCTCTTTATTTTTTGCTGAAACAATGCCAAAAAAAAATCTTGCCAATGAGTCCACAATCTTTTAAACATGAAATCAAAATCGATATTACAAACAACAAGTACAAGAGAAAGTCCCATCCAACTCATCATGTAACACTGCAGAATTTACAATAATTTTCTCATAAGACCCTAACATTATGAAAAAAAAAACAATTATGGAAACTAGAAAACGAAAGTAAAACAGTGAATTACTCGTTATTCCCCTCTATAAATTTGGATGTATAATAATTACCTCTCATGTTCCAGGGAATCGGGTCTTCATACTTTGTTTGCAAATCTTTACACATCATCCTAATTTCCGATAATAGTTCACGATTAGACTGATCTAATATTTTTGTCCGTAAATTCAGACACTCTTGTTGTAAATCTGCACCACCCAAACGACCCACTGCCTGTTAAAACACAAGTTAAATTATGCATTATAATATAACGATCGCAGTTCTTTTCTCACATTAAAACATAATCTGATAATAATTCCTCTTTAACAGGTCGGGAAAACCCCAATTGGGCTATTACATCCCCATTCGGCTATTATATCCCAATTGGGATATATAATTATATCCCATTTGGTATATTTTACCAGTTTTTTATGAGTTATTTTTTTAAATTTCAATGACGTGTAGTGAAACATTAAACATGAGAAACCTCATGATTTTAGTTATCAAATGGCGTTTGGTCATCTTCAGAACGATGCTACATTTCACCAGCAGAGATATTTTAGAATGTAAAATAAATCAAGCGCAGTGGAATACCGAAGAACCAATGCAAAGCACAAAATTACATGAATCAAAGTCCAGAGACAAGGCAAAAGCAAGAACACCAGAATGCAGAAGACCAAAGACACCACGTGCCCACAAAACACACAACCACTACATATACAACACAAAAAATAAAGGACTACCAGTGTGAACTCTAAAAAACAGAGTAACATCAGGTGCTCCGGAATCGTAAGCATGTCCTGCTCTGTATATAGCACCCGTCACACTGTCAGTGGGTCAATCCAGGATAAAGTCAAAACCGGTAATGTCAAATCCGGGAAGACGTGAATCTAGCTGAAAATGTCAGTTTTCATTTGTGACACTGACATTTCATATGTATCTACGACGTCGTGGTGACGGCCATAGAATTTCTGTAGAACGAAAGTAACAACGGCTGAACATATAACTGGATCAGCAGTTTTTGTTACAGTGCTTTTGCTCTTTCCATAAAGTCACTGTAAGAACTGCACTCTCTACAGTAACGATTTCACTGTAAAATATACAATCCATATGTTTGGGGAGGTAGGTATTTTGCTGACGAGAAAGGGAAAGTTCACAACTGAAAAATCAAAATCATTACGCTTGTCATATAACCTAGATTTCAGACGTCAATGTATATCAAAAGGTAAAGGAATGAAGCAGAATTGGGTGTACCGGTTGTCTCTTTAATTTCAAGTTCACTGGGGTAAATGCGATGTAAATATTCTTTACATCTTGGGTTCAGAGAAAGTACATCATCTTTATATCTAGCGTCAACATATTTTATTAATTAAACATCTTCAAATATCATACAGAAAACAGTTTACAAGATAATTAAATGTAACAATCAATTAATATCTGAAGCTGAAATTAAAAGTCTGGGCTAGTTGTTTTTGTTTCTGATGTATTAGCCCTTGTAAAACTTTGCTTCATACGAAAAAAAGAAACTGTCAGATAAAAGTGGCGCACAATTTGTTCCCATAGGAATACCTATTGTCTGTTGAAAAACGCGGCCTCCACATTCAACAAAAATGTTGTCGATCAAAAATTCAAGCATCTTTATCACGTCATTATCACTGTATTTCTTGTTTGACTCTATGTGGTTCTTAACAAAATATGTTTTATCTTTTTCTATTTCCAAATAGGAATACCTGCGTTCTCCGTTTTTGGTACAAAAACATTAATAAATCAGGTCGGAAATTGCTGTTTTAAGTTTAGTATGTGGAAGGGTTGTATAAAGGGTAGAAAACCAAAAGTTTGAATGCTATTGCATTATGTGAGACTATTTGAGGAGAGCTGTTCAAGGAGATCTTTGGAAATTTTTAAGAATCCACGACTGATCACGCCGCTCGTAGAATAGGCTTTTTCACAGTAGCTTTTAACCATCTCTAACTGTAGTCAGTAAAGTGGTAAGGAGTATTGATAAGGGCTTAGTGATGCATCTGGCAGATCCTGTAATGAATCTCTGTTAGTAGGAATTCTTGTGGAGCTTGGGCACCCAGTAAATGTAAGGCAGATAACTGGTATCTTCATCCACTTTGATACCAAAAGATGCTAACACAGAAGTGTGATTTGTGATTATTTCGTCCCTTGCTAATATAGTTGGGTATAAGTAGGATTGGCAGATGAAGCCTCAATACCTGTCTCCTTAACAAAGCAGTCTAAATAGTGTTTCTTACATACAAACACAATATTGCTAGAAGCCTTGTGTGCAGGTACTATCACGTATTTTTCATTGAGGTTTGTCAACGTTTGTGCAAAAGAGGATCATCAAATATACTGGGTGTTCTAGTTTTCATTGGTGTTTTCAAGCGCCGGATCCGATTAATGATTAATGACTTAATCGACCTGATCCAGTCTGACAATGTCTCCACATCTTTTTCTTTCTTCGCCCAAATTCTGGCATAGTCCTCAACTACATCCATAATAATTCTGAAGTTATTTTGGACCTTTTTAAAAGATATCTGGAAATATTTGGTTTTCCACGATACCTAGGCCACCGGTTATCACGTGTGCAGCAGGACTATAGTTGAATGGGGAAGAGGAGCAGGTGCAAACCAGGCGGTTTTGGCTTTAAAGTCATCGATCTGAAAATCAAGCAATACCCGTTTGTGATTGAAAATTGTAGTTGCAATAGATTTAGTGTAGGAATAAGAAATAAGTGGAACAGATTGGTCTTTGAAGTAAGAGGGAATATTTGATTCTGTGAAATTTTAAGATTATCTCAACTTTTAACTGGTTAAATTCTCAAGCAAGAGAATAGTCTTTGCAATATTTTTAGATTAAATGGAAGCTTAGATTTTAAAAATAGATAAAGGTATTGCAGTTTCAGGAACGATTGTTACACCCTACATTTTGTACATTTATAGTTTTAATTTCAAGACATGGACAAAGGGGGGAAACTCTACAAGAAATCAAAAAATAATTTTCGAATGACTTTTTCTCTATACTCATTCATTTAATAATGGAGAACTTTGTTTCTTTAATTATCACACTTTGTTCAATTTGACATAGAACGGTTGTTAGGTCCTTAAAGCTTAAATTTTCTTTATCATAAATCGATCTGTAGAAAATTTGCATCATATCTTTGACAACAGAAGTATATCCCCTGAAAGCTCTTATCCTATCGATATAACCATATAGCCAAATTTGGATATAATATTTCAATTGAGGTTTCCCCCAGACTTTTTTAAGGCAATGTGAGATGCCCTTTCTTGCTCGAATGAAAAAAAATCAGGTGTCTTGCACTTGTAAAAGAAAAAAGATAACAGGTGCGATTTTCCGGAAAAACATTATTTACATTCCGTTTTTCCCATTAGAGTCAGCTATGACCATTTTATGAGGATTGAATAAAAAGAAGTTACTCCTAAGTAAAAAAATGAATACTGACTATATTTTTGTACAGGACAGGAAAACTAAAGATAACATTGGATAAGATTCGTCCAGAACTTGAATTATGACATTTAGGTGTTGTGAGGCACTACCACTGTTGTCATTTGCCTATATGAATTTGAGTTAATCAAATAACCAATATTTCACTAGACCATCAAGACTTTCATATATTTACAGCAAGAAAACATGTTTATTATAGAACATTTTTAATTCATTTGATGATAATACCTAGACACATGAATTTTTTTTTACCCAAAGACCATTTTTTTCTTCTTGACTACGACGTTCAATACATTCATTGTCATGAATAATAAATATATACCTTGTACAAACATACTATGAAAAAGGATATTTGATTTATGGATAAAACAAATAAGTATAATTTGTTGGGTAATGCGTTGTGTGAATTATGTACATAACTCGCTGGTTCAGGAGCGTTCTTTCTTTTGCCTCTGTGCATTTCCTCAAATTTGCCTAGTATTTGTTGATCTTGTAAAATCTCCAAAAACAGTGTCTAGGTGATTTGAATGTTGAATGACAGTCGGGAATATCACTGCAATAAGTCTCATGTTGAATGTTCGGACCCTCTCCGAAACATTTTACAGACGTCAGACACAATCTACACTGTAAAGCATCTTGTATACCTTGTATACGTTACCTGTCTTTTTGCTACTGCAATTTTTATCCTCATATGATTTGGTTTTTTCCTGACCCCGATCTTTTCTAGATTTTGCTCTGACGAAGTATCTCTGATACTTTTAGTTCGTCTAAAGGTAATGATTGGTAGCCAAGAAAACATTTTGTGAAAATACATTGTATTTTTTCAGTTTCCTTCCATGGATGCTTAACTTAACCTGAAGATTTCGTTAATGGAGTGCATTATGTGATTACATATCTTTTATTACGAAAGCCGAGAAGGCTCACCTACAATTCGGAATTCGGTATTCAGAATTCGGAATTCAGAATTCGGAATTCGGAATTAGTTCATTTCTTCAGTTACTTCGATTTGCTGGTTTGGTTTCTCGTCTCATTAATATTATAGTAATCTGTATTTGTATTTTGAACATGAGATCCGATCCGTCATCGCCCAACTACCTCATTTCGACTTACAAATAGAACCTGCTTAAAAAAGACTTCTACGTAATAGTCCATTTTCCTATATGTAAATATTATTCACCCCTTTTACCAGTAAAATAGGTACCATTACATCATAAGTTATATGCATTTGACCTGTGAAATAACTAAATATCGAGGTTACTGAAATTGATGTTCCGTGTCCTGAATCCAGAATCAAGATGTCAAGTAAATTATTTTTGTCTTACTTAAGTTGTTAATTAAATGATGATGTAGCTACCATTGCTAATACTGCATTTAACTTGCAATGCAACTAAATATAATAATAATAATTATAATAATGTTTTTTTCTGTAAATTCTCATTAATACTTTCATAGAAAATAGACAATTTTTAATGCGAAAGACATCTACAATAAATGATCATTGCAAACGTCGCAAAAGTATAAACAACACACAGACTAAAAGTTAGGAGTGACAGTGGAAAGAATAAAATAAACATACAAGTATATATTTTTACAACATAAACAAGAATTACTAAATACATAGTTAATTAACTTTAATTGTTCATGAAAAAAAAATAGAAATATCCAAGCGTGGGTTAAACATTTTTAAGAACAGTTTGCATATGCTAAAATATTGGATGGAGTCAAAGAGTGGAATTGTGGAGTAATTTGGTTCTGTCTTTCCGTTGGCCCGGTCTTGCTTATGTTTGGTCGTGTTTCATTGTTCCTTCTTCACAAATGCGTGTGCCATTTTTTTACCTAATATAATAGTCGAAATGAGCCAAAATTCTCCTACTTAGCAAAAATTTAGAATGACTTTTACAAGAGTATCGTTTCAACCGGGAAACTTTTGTATGTTATATTTGAATTTGAACACGATTCAATTCAAAATTACGTAACTTGTAATCTCACATCCTCATTGAAATTTTGTAACCCCCCCCCCACACACACACACAGAGATACATACTATTATTACATATGATATTAATTAGAACGATTATCAATGTTTAAAATAAAATTCACTTGGTTTTTATTATTGGCATTATTAAACGGATCACTCCACACCTAAATCGACTTCATCTTTTAGAACATGCCGCGTAATTCCTGCCGTATTCGATCTGACAGTTGATTTATTTTATCACATTCATGAAACATAGAATAGAGTAGAATAGAGTAGAATATCTTTATTAACCAAAAAGGGCCAAGGGGCAAATACAAGAGAAAAAAAAACAAACAAACAAACAAACATGATAAAATAATATACAAACATAAGAGGGAAATGTTGCTTGATCGAATGACGAGGATATATATTAAAACAATACTATACAGTGACACTACATATAATAGTTGGCTATAGATTATATAATTAAATTAACAATATAATCAACCAGAGTTAAGTATTGCCTTATCCTCACAGTTTAAAATGAAGTAAAGTTTTTGTTCATCACTTAATTGATGCAGGTTGTGAGAAGGAACTATTGAATGTAACTGACAAAAACATTCTTGTCGTTCTTCTCTAAATTTATCACGCTGGACTAAGAAATGCATTTCATTTTCAATTACATTTTGTTTACAGTTTTTACATATTCTTTCACTTCTTGGAATATTGTTGTATCTACTTTGTCCTATTAAGAGTCTATGTGTCGATACACGTAATTTACAAATAGATGCTCGATACTGGTGTTTTTTTTATCACTGTTAAATACTTTTCTAATCCAAAATTTGTTTTAATTTTAAGGAAGTTAGTAAGTTTGCCATCCTTCAAGGAAATATTTGTTCGATTCCAATCTGAAAAGTATTTTGTCTTCATGCATTTTTCTCAATAATAAATCAAATTTGTTTTATGTGTCTCGGTTATTAGGGTGATACATTTTGTAACGCCTGCTGCAGTTAGTATGTCTTTAAAACCACCCGTTATCAACACTCGGATATATTTGTTCACGTGTATATTAAAGAGGTACCCGAGGGGTCATCAATTGTACATTTTATATATATTGAAATGACGAGGATATATATTATACAAATTTTCTGAATTTTATCAATAGTTCATTGAGAATATTATCCATGATTGTTTCAGGCTTTTCTTGTTTATAGCATGTACATGTTTTGTAAAACATTTTTGCACACCCAACTATTAATTATGAATGGTGCTTTGAAGTTAGAAAATATGGACCCAGTAATTCAATAACATTAATTCTTATAAGTACCTTTACAAAAGGTAGGGTATGCTCAAAGTGGGTATGCTTCACTTCATTATAAATAAAATGCATGATTGTTGTTCAGATTTATCATATTTTTGTTCTTTATCTATTGACATTGCGACGTTGGTGTAGAATATTGCCGTGACAATTTTATAGTTTTTTTCAAAAATAACCAAAATATGAGCATCAATCGGGTACCTCTTTGAAGTACACTTCCTTGAAGAGATACTGGGTGTCCATAGTAAAACCACAAACATTGCTTGTTTAGCTGAATTAAACAGAACATCACTACATCTCAAAGTCCAATTAAATATTATTAAATCTTTAAATCACATATTGAACTCTCCTGACACATTATTTTTTTCACATAAAAGGAATGGAACAAAGATTATATGATCAGTTTAGGCAGTCTATGAATAGTTCATTCACAGCATGTGAAAATCTCTCGTTTTTCCGTAAAATTCATATTTCATCAAAAAGATTTCATGTATTGGTGTTTGCAACAGAACGTTCTTGTATTAGAAAATTTCGATTGAGTTCCCACACTCTTGTTATAGAGAAGGCCAGATACCAGATTATTGAGAGACCAAACCGTATTTGTCAGTTTTGTAATAGTGGTGACATCGAGGATGAATATCATTTCTTTTCGAGATACACTCACTATACAAAACAGAGAAATACTTATCGAGATAATCTTAAGAGAAAATGTTCTTTCTCCTTAAGTTTTCAAAACCCCATTTCACAATGAATGATATTCATTTTATATTTAATAGCAATTCAGCTGATATTCTTACAATCAAATTTATGAATGAATGTTTACGCCTAAGATCTATTTTAAAGTTTATTTATAACTGTTTTTTCTCACAACTTCTTGCTACAATATAAACACTGTATTGATATTATTGACCCATGTCATGGTACTTAATGCATGCAGTATTGTAGATCATTTGTTATTTAATCATTGTTCTTCATGCCATAACCATTTATTATAAATGTGTTTGTGCGAATACGTAAATACATATTTCAGATTGTTGATAACAGGGGATTGTAAGAATGCATCAACTACAGCTAACGTAACAAAATGCTTCATCCTTATACAACTAATGTTTCATTAATGTTATAAAATAATTAGGTGTGGAGTGATCCAGGGAAATAAAATAATGCCAATAATTAAACACGGTGTTCATTTCCATTTAACATTAATAATCGTTATAATTAATATTATATACTACTATTACTATAGTGTGGATGGGTTGGTATTTTTTCAAATTTTCGATGGAGATGTGTCATCACAATCTACCAAATTTTGCATTGAATCGTTTTCATATTCAAATGTTACATATATAAGTCCCCCTTGTTGAAACGGTACTCTTCTTAGGGTTATTCGAAATTTTTTGCTAAAAAGTAGGAGTATTTTGGCACGTACCGACTATTATATTAGGGTAAAAAAATGGCACACACATTTTTGAAGGACCGATGAAACACTACCAAACATAAGCGAGACCGGGACAACGTAAAGGCAGACACCAATTACTCCACAAGTCCACTCTTTGACTCCATCCAAACATTAATATATTCAAATGCAAACGAGCATTTACAGAAAATATTACATAATTATTATTATTTACTTACATTGCAAGTTGAAGCAGTATATTCAATGGTAGCCGCATTATCATTCAATTAACTTTTAGCTTGAAAAACTTAATTAAAATAAAAATTACTCACCCGCATTTTACTTTAAATCTTGACTCCGCACTCAGGACATCATATACGCAAATGACACCACAGCGCGGGAATTTATAAAGGGTCAAATGCATAAATACAAAAATACCGAAGTTGCAGAAAAAAAACAGTAAATTTCGTTATGCTTATTGGTAAAATTTCTGATGTAATGTTACCCATTTTACTGGTAAAAAGAAGGAATAATATTTTTATATACAGAAGAATGAACCATTACAAAGTAGTTTTGTCAAGCAAGTTTTATTGGTTAGTTGCTAAGCAATGATGGATATCATGATCAAAATACAAATACAGATAACCGTAATATGAAGGATGTGAGATAACCAGTATATTAATGTTAGATATTTAATACCAAACCAGAAAATTATAATAACAAAAATGAACTTACTTAACTAATTCCAAATCGAATTCTGCATTCCGAATTCTGAATTCCGAATTCTGAATACCGAATTCCGAATTATAGGTGAGCCTTCTCGGCTTTCGTATTTTATATTTCTCCCATGATTTTGCACCGAACACGCTCATTTTGATTCACTTAACGTGATCTTTCAGACACCTTTTTTCTTACTTTATAATAGCAAAAAGTTTTCGTAAAATATTCAAATCTGTATCGAATGATTGGTTATGCATTTTACTCTGATTGCCTAACTAAACGATATACTGTTTAAATAGTGTCTCGGATGGCAACGGGATTGCGAAAAATACTGATGGCTATCCGACGATCAGTGGATATTGAACCTTCTTTTGATATCGATGGTAGTACATGTATTAAAATGTTTTGACACATCATTGTTAAATTTGAAAGAGGGATGGATAATGTTCGCATTAATGAAAAATCCGTCAATTTTTTGTTCAGCATGTGTCCAATTCTTATTTATACCATCAATAAAACGGAAAAAAAATACTCCACATAAAAATGTGGCCATAAAATGGGTCCATCTTTGTTCCCATGGCTGTTCCATGAAGTTAGTGCATTGCTGAAGTTATCAATGACTAAACAAGTACAGTCATTATAAATTAAATTTGTTTTCTTGTGTCTAGGCATTACGTCTAAATTTTTTGATAGTCAATGTGTATGTCATTTTCTCTTGTGATTAATATTAGATCAATTAAAGTGACAACAAAAGTCCGAATCGATCAAAGGGAGAGACCAGTAAGGAAAATCCGTATAACATTCGACAGAATCAGGGAAACACAATCCAACACAGAACATTTTTTGCAATTTTTTGACATTGATAAAGGTAATTGGTCAAAATATTCGCCATTTGATTAATTTAAATTTCTTGTAGCAAAAACAAAATTACAGTGCAACTTTTCTTTGGTGTTGCTGTGTATCGCTTTAGATGCGCAAATTTTATGTGTGGACACAATAGAGTTGTGAAAACAGTACACGAGTTGACATTTCAAGGTAACAGCGTTGATTGAGGTTATGAAGTTAACAATGCAACATATTAGCCTTTTTGAAAAAAAAGTGCTAACTCATTTCTTGACATGACACAAATATGCTTAAATTTTAGAACTATTACATTACATTTAAATACTCTATTGAATTTAATATAAATATATTAAGAATAGAAATTTTGTTTTTTGTCTTTATTATTATGCGGATCAAAGAATAAATCAAGGAATTAGCAACGATTTAAATACAAAAATATTTAATACAAATTAAATTTATACATGGATATTGATAAACTAATTTTTAATGGGATTTTTTTTCAATGAAAATAGAAAAAAAACTATACAGTTAAAGAAAGGACAATTTATAAAAAAAAAACATGATATGGCCTGTTCAGATTTTATTTGAATAAGTTATCTAGTTTATTTTGCTTATCATTTTTCCTTTTGCACATTGGAAAATAGTAATGTAATACACCATAATTTAGATATGCTTTCTAATAGACATGCACAGGTAACATAAATATTTGTGGATCTCACATAACATTTAATTACTTGAAAATACGCAATGCATTGCAATGCTTAACTTTAATATTAATAAATGGGTATTTTCATAATGGCCTTGTTATGTGTTCAAATTTGTAACAATGGCCCTAGGATACAGTAATGACACAAGTCAACGCCGAGGGCCATTACAAAATCCGAAAGCCACCATTCCAGACCGATGAATATAACAGCGAGATTATATAAATAGCCATGTCTTTAAAGCTTTTATTTTCCAGATGGGTGAACTTAAATAGATTATTACGCTGATGTTTTAAATAAACTAAACCATAAAAAATGGTCTAAAATAAAATTCAATTAATGATGCCCATTTTCTGATCCCTTGAAATGAGATGAATACAAAGAGTGATCATAAGTAGGGTAAGTTATCTGAAACAAGAAAGTTTATTCTCCATACAGCTGTATGAAGATTTACCTCAACGGACAAAAAAAAATATTAACATCTACTCGCCTTCTCGAATAGATCGATTTATCGAGAAACCAGGTATATATGATAGAGAACAGTAGAATACCGAAGGATCAAAGCACAAGATTACATAAATCAAAGTCCAGAGACAAGGCAAAATCAAGAACACCAGAAGACGGAAGACCAAAGACACTACATGCCCACAAAACACACAACCACTACATATACAACACAAAAAACTAAAGCAATAACATTGTGAACTCTTAAAAAAACAGAGTGACATCAGGTGCTCAGGAAAGGTAAGCATGTCCTGCTCTGTATACAGCACCCGTCACACTGTCAGTTGTTTCTTTTTTCGCATGCATATTGCTAAATGAACCATTTAATTAACTTGAGAGTTAAGCGAGTTATCTCCCATCTTCGATATATAAATTTCCCGTCTGAGAATTTCCGACCTTTCCTCCCTGGCATCAGACAGGTACGCATCCATACATATCTGTTACAAACAGTCGCAAACTAAATAAAAATACAGCGAATCGATACATGTAAAAACAAAATAATATGTGATAAAAAGGTTTTTTATAGGACGATATCATCTTATTCACTACAGATTGCAATGGATTTTAGCAGACGATGCACGATAAATGCCTAGCTGATCGTCCACGTTGTGTTTGGGTGATTCACGACTCGTAGAATTTCTGATGTATTCAAGTGCTTTATTTTGTTAAATCTAGAATATATTAATTTTTGTATTATACGTATGTATAAATGCAAGGGATCAAGTATAAGGTCAAGGAGGGTCACTAGTATGGAAAGACGGTAAGGTATTACCACTGCCGGATGTGCCTCATTTGGAAATCGTAATCGTGCTTATTGAAAATTTTGCACATGTAATCGAATTATTTACCACAACGAAAAATGGATAACGTCTTTGAATTTCACCATAGGAAATGGTTGTCTAATATTCAAGAAAAAAAAGGGGGGGACTGATAATCATTGCAATTTACATCCGGTAATCAAATGACCAAATAAAAACCCACCAAGAATCATAGTACAAGGCTCACTAATATATATATTTTACAAATTAATATACAATAGAATATAACCAAGAATTGCCTTGTATTTTCATGGTCTTAACCAATAACAAATATGGGAAGAAAATCAACTAAGTATGTGCCATCCAATTCAAAGTTCTACATCCTAAAGGAAAGGCATAGAGTGCCGACTGTCAGCAGATAACTCAGTATAGCTTCGGTTGCTCGATTATAGTACAAGTCCTATAGAAGCAACACAGCCCAATTAAATTGAGGTAATGCTTTAGTTACTGGTCTAGCCCTGCACATACTATTGTGTACACAATCATTTTTTTCAATCGTTTACACTGTAATGAGAATATGTGAATACGTATGATTATAAAAAAAAAAAAAAACACTTGTATAGATAGCACGTCACGACAAAGCACAAAGAGCTTATACCATATTTGCCATTGAAATACGGACTTGAACATTTGTCATTTGTTTAACCCGCTATGCTGGATGCATGTCCACTAGTAACTTAACCATAATATAAAGAAAAAACATCTAGGAAAGAAATTCAAACCTTTCAATCAAATTCTTGTGGTGTGTGAACATGTTTCAAGTATAAACACTGGATGTAGAGTTAATACAGAGATTTCTTAATGTGACTTTGTCGGAATGAAATACCGTTAGCAACACACACCTCCTATATATTATCTATTAAAATTCCAAGGGATCAAAAAGTTACGTAAATTATGCAACCAATCGAAGATGAATGTCATTTCTTCTTCACTTGTGATTTTAATACTCTTTTGAGAAAGAACTTATTTGACCATTATCAAGATTGTAATATATTTACTACTTTATCGAGTTATGGAAAATTAAGTGTTGTTTTTAAACCCATTAACACCTGTGATATGAAGGCATTAGTGTCTTTATTAAACAGTAATTAGAACTGATGATGTCTTCATATCTTCTGTTTTCATGTTGAATTTGTAATTGAATGTTTGCTGTTTTAATTTCAATTACAACAACCCTGATGGGTTAATGTTTGCTATTAGATGAATACATAAATAGATATTATGCTACCCATTCAATTGAAAAAATAAGTATTGGTTGTAAACGTATTAACACCCGTGATATGAAGGCAGTAGTGTCTTTTATTAAACAGTAATTAGAACTGATGTAGGGAGACCAATGTAGGGAAAAAACTTCATATCCGAGTCTTTACGGCCAGTTGGGCCCATGGAAGGTAAAATTTAGAATCGCAGATGTGTATTCTACTAGCTCAGTACTATATGTCAGATATTTTGGTAGCCAGCTGGGGTATTAGTTCAAAACTTTTAGTAGCCAAGGCATATTTAAGGGGCCATGGGCCACTGGGCCCCCGAATAGGTTCACCACTGTACGGTGTCTTCATATCTTCCCATTCCATGTTCAATTTGTAATTGAATGATTGTTGTTTTAATTTGTATTACTGGAATCCTAATGGGTTTATGTTTGCTTTTATCTGAATAAATGGATAGATATTCATCAAACCAGCAAGCTTTTCCAATAAGCCCCGGAACTTTTTCAAGGAAATTCCGGAATATTTTCGGATATTACACAGAGTAACGGAAAAGTAAGGCGTTCCCAATAACGAGCCAAGGGAGGAAAACAATGTCATTTTTACTGAAAATGTGTATGCGTGTAAAATAAAGAATTAGTCCTATTACATTAGAAAATATTTGAAAGTGTCGAACTGATGACATTAGAACATGTTATTGCTCTTGTTGAATTCCAGTTTTGTTTGCATATGACTGATAGGGAATGATTTTTCCTGTTAAGGGGGGTCTAACAAAGAACCAAGGTTTCTCATTCGTCATAGTTACAGGAAAGCCCAATGAATTTGTGACCTTATTGTTGTCAGTGCACTACTCGTCATTCAAAAAGGTAATATCGAAATGGTGCTTTTTTGCTGCTGCTTTGCAAATTTGACCTTTTCGATAATTTACTTGACAGCTCTATGTCAAACGACAAACTTAAAGTTTCTAGTTATTTTATTTATCCGCAGAGCAGTTTCAGGTTATTTTTCATTTAAACTGATTAGTTATTAACAAAGACACAAATTGTTAATTTACAGGAGAGCAAAATTTGTCAAATATAATAGGAAAAAAGACGGGAAACGGGGAATGTGTCAAAAAGATAACGACCCAAAGGGATGTAATAACAACTCAAAGCCACCATAAGATCTTCAATGAACGGTGAGGAAACCCCACACCCAACGGCAGGTCGGAGTTGGCCCCTAAATGAAGAGTAATCAAGTTCAGCGAAATAAACATCACCCTTGACTCCCATAGACATAAAGTGAACTAACTAGAAAACAGACAAGGACACACAAAGGCTTAATAAATTTCCTGACTTAGGACAGGCGCAAACCTGCTGCGGCGGGGTTAAACTAGTTTTATTGGATCCAAACCTTCACCCTATAGCCAATGTGATAAATAAAAAAAAAAACAATCGTAACAACAGTAAAATTCAGTTGGCAACAGGACTGAGTCAATTGTGAAAAATGAAACTGAAAGAACTAAATATACGGACATAAACATGAAATCACAAGAGACTACTAGCAGTTAACTGACATGCCAGCTCCAGACCCATTACCAACTGACAAATTAAGTTATGTACCCTCAGTATACAGCTTCCGTCAAGATCCCTTCCTGTGAGGAGTTTAGCATAATGATTTCATGTATATACCGGAATACATAACCCGTGTCCATGCAATACTGATTTTAGAAATTAAGAATGCGTTTAGTTAAAATGCAAAGACCCTATCAAAAAACCAATGTTAATATCAAGGAAGGCCATACGTGATGACTTGACGACAATACCGTAATTATAACCCTTATGAATTAGACGATTTAAAGGTTTTATAAATTTGTTAGGCGAGTTTAAGTATTTTATACTCTTATGTAAAACATTACCATAAAATGCCAGCCTTGATTAGATGTTTACAGGTTGCATTGTATTTATGATCTAAGTCTTTATATCGATGATAAAATTTAGTAAAGGTTTTAACTAGTTTATGATAACGAAAACCTTGATGTAATAGTTTTTTATGAAAAGATTCCGTTCATTAAAATCGCAAACTTCATTACATACTCGAGCAAATCGAACAAGTTGAGATATGTAAACACCATATGATGGCGCTAATGGAACATCGCCATCCAGAAATGGATAATTAACTATGGGAAAAGAAGAATCGTCCCTTTTATCATAAATTTTAGTATCTAATTTACTATTCGTTATATCAAAATTGTTGTCTAAGAACGGACAATGACGGATATTAGAATTGGCTTTATTCAAAGTAAGTTCTTTAGGGTAGATGTCCTTATAATACGTATGTTATACTACTATCCCGGATCTGCGCTTATCTCGGAATTCTGAGATAGCCGAAGAGTTCATTCTGCTATATGGGAATTGCGCTTATCACGGAATTCTGTGATAGTCGAAAAATTAAA
>MJUU01041239.1:4075-28148 GCA_002080025.1 Modiolus philippinarum
TTTTTTTCTTTGGATTCCTTTTAATGTAAGCTTTCCGTAGTATGTCAACTGTTTTGACATAGCTCATTCCGTTTTTGAGCTAAAAGGGGTCAAATGGGCCAAATTGCAATATTTCAAAATATGTGAAATCTTTATTTTTCATTGGATTTCAACCTGAGTTTTTTCTTTGGATTTCTCTTGATGGTAATCAACAGAATTTCTTAGCTCTAACAATATCCTAGAAATAAGGGATTAAGAGGGCTAATTTTTATTTTAAGTTTGGGTCCAGTTAATTTATGTGTCAAGGTCCTTATTGTGTCCAGCAAATTACTGTGTCCATTCATTTTAGTTTACATTAGTTCAAATTTCAGTGGTCGACATGCTACGGTCGTATCATGCTGCACTCGGCGTACCCCTTTATTTGCAATGCATTCCTTATGAAAAATAAACTAGTGCTGCACCACAAGATTTTTTATAATTTGTTTCCTTTCCTAGCTATGAGGGGCCCAACGGGCCAAAAATTGCAAACATACGGATTACCTAAAATTTTTATTTTTCATCGGCTTTCAATGGGATTTTTTTCTTTAGATTCCTCTCATTGTAAGCTTTCAGTACTATGCCAACAGATTTGGTGTAGCTCTTTCCGTTTCTGAGCTATAAGGAGTCAAAGGGACCAGAATTGCAATTTTTAGAAATATGTGAAATCTTTTATTTTAGATCAGATTTTAATGGATTTTTTTTCTTTGGATTCCTCTCAATGCAAGCTTTCAGTGGTATGTCAACAGCTTTTATGTATCTATTACCGCTTCCGGGCTATAAGGGGTTAAAGGGGCCAAAATTGCAATTATTACAAATATGTGAAATCTTTATTTTTCATCAGATCTGATGGGACTGTATTCCTTGCATTCCTCTCATTGTAAGCTATAAGTAGTATTCAATGGATTTGGAGTAGCTCATATCATTTCCGAGCTATGAGGGGTCAGAGGGGCCAAAATTGCAATTATAAGAAATATGCGAAATCCTTATTTTTTATCAGATTTTGATGGTTTTTTTATTATTCTCATTGTAAGCTTTATTTTTACTATTTTGGGTCCAACTTATTACTGTATCAAGCTTTTTTTAGTCCAAATTTGCTCTAAATTACACTTTTTCAAATTTCAGTGGTCGACATGGTGCGGTCGTATCATGCTGCGCTCTGCGTAGCCCTTTATTCTTGCAAGATTTATGGGACTTTATTCATCAATTTAAGGAAATTTTTACATGTAACGCTCTAACTGATTAATCCTTTAATCAGTTCACTTCAATCTTTGCAAATTTATTTATTAAAGAGATATTAAGCTTAATGAGCCAGCTATAAGTGCATTCTAAATTGAGAACCCCTTACCTAAATCACTAAAATTTTGAAAGGGTGACAATGGGCATATTATGGTACTTGGCACAGCTGTTTATTTTTAAAGGTTTTCTAAATGTTATACAATAAATCTATATTGAATCGTTTGAAAATTGGTCAAAGGCTAATTTAAAGCCAGAAGATTGTATCCAATATTTCAAAAAAGAATAATTCCAATTTTTTCATATTTTGTCATTTGATGGACTTATGTTTTTCTTCGAATTTATTTTTTTTCTGTGATTTTTTTGTTGCTGTTTGCACCATATGTCAGCACAGATGGTGATTGGTAAGTAGTAACCAACATCCATTCCAGAACCAAGATTTTCCGCATCAATGAATTTGGCTAAATTTTCTATAGAATTATTATATCAACAGTTTTGAAACAAAATTGGGATAAGGGAATTTATTTTTAATGTAGAGTTGTTGCAAATAGTCTATAGATGCACAATTAGCTTTTTGAATTTTATTCCAAATCCAACTTCGGTAAATTTCCTGGAATTGTCCAACACTTGGCAACTTTTGAAAGTTTTGCATACAATCAAATATTTTAGCCACTTTTTCATACGAAACTAAGAATTAAGAATGTTCCAATTTTGGTAATTTTCCCGAAACTCTCAAAGACCAGCAATCAGTTTGGGGAATTCATGTTAGCAACCATATTTTTTTTATTAATTTTAGTCCACACAAATAATTTCAATGGAAAGATTAAAAAAACTATTGATTCCAATTTCAACAAATTTCTTGAAAACTCTCAAAGGCAAGCAATTTTGGCTCTGTACCCCGGCGAGCTATGTTGTTCTCTGACAACTCTTGTTCAGTTAAACTTATGACTACCCCTCTACATAAATCCAAATTTAATGGAATCGGGTATGAAAATTTGTACCAACCCGACAAGTACAACAACTATCACTGTTACGAGTAAATATTGCAATATTTGCAAAACACATTTAGGCTCACCCAACCCAAAAGTTCAATGCGAGCTAGTGCCATTACTTGGCTTCTGTTGTCCTTCCATCCATTAACATTTCAAATTTTCATCATCTCCCTGGAAACCACTAAAACACCACGGAACATAATTTATCATTGAACCGTAAATGAAATTCACAATTTTATTCTCTCCTCTGAAAATACTAGAGCAAATTTAAACTTTACATTTGTATGGAAAAATACAAAAAGTACTTATTTTGTTCCGATAAAATAAAAGGCAAAGCCATAAGTGCAAAACATAATTCAATGCATGTATTTAAAACTAGGGAAGAAAATTCATAAGCTTGTCTAAAACTATTGAGGCAAATTTAAACATACTTACGAATTATGTCTAGAAGGTCCTTTATAAATGGTGCTAATTTCATTTTAATTTGATGAAAAACATGGCCACCTGGAACAGAGTTTGATATTGGACCATATGGGAAAACACCATTTTCATCATCTGCTCAAACTACTGGAGCAAATTTCTTCAGGATGCGACAACACTAAACTGTCCACCAACACAGAACATAAATTAGAATGGGAAAGTATTGGAAAATCATATTTAGATAATCTGCAGCAACTTCAAAAAGCTTTAGAGGAATGATGAATACAAAAGATTCAGATGTGATAAAATATAGCTGCTAGCACACATTGGGGCAAATGTGGACGCATCATTTCTCCCATTCCCAGCAGTTGGTCAAATGTAAATTAAACTTCCGTAAAACGTTTCCCACATTTTATTTTTTTTGTGTCTTACACAACCATCATGGCAGGAAAACTTTGTCATTAATCTATGTTGGGATATTTCTTCACTCTGAATAGTAAAAGTTCGATTTTAACATATTTGATAAAGCTAAGAAGTCAAAAACCAAATTTTCCCATCTTTAATGAAGAAATGTTTTTAAAACTGTTCATACCTGAAAGAGAATCTATATTTAACTAACAGAGCAAATGTTCTGTGATGATGCACGTAAGGTCCATTCGTAAGAAGGCTAGCCAATTTCGATTGTATTAAAATCAAATTTTCATTATCACCTCTGAAATAATTGGAAAATACTAATCAAAATGTACTGGTACATTTGTATGGAGGGTCCTTACTAAGATTGACCATTTCGTTTTGATTCGACATAAACATGGCTGCCAGCGTGGAACATAGTTAAACATTGGATCGTATTTGGAAAATATCATTTTCATCACTTGCTCTGAAAATGTTGAAGAAAATTGAGCATTGTTACGAAATATCGGAATACTGTTTATTATGCAACTTGTATATTTTTGTATTTTTTAATGGAATGATTCATGGAAGGCCCTTTACAAGAAGACTGCCCATTTTGGCTAGTTCCGACAATAAAATGGCGGCGGAATTGAACCTTATGGGAAAAGCATTCTAATAATCTCCTCTGAATCCACTGAAACATTCAAGAATGATGAATGGCAGGTTCTTAACAAAGGTTGCTTATTTTGTTCCGATTAACAACATATATGGCTGCCAGCATGAAAAATAATTTAACATTGGATTATATGAAAACATTAATTTTTTATTAATTTTTCGTCAACTAATGATACAAACTGAAACAAACTGCACAGGATTTTTTTTCTGACTATATATCCACTCACCAGAAGGCAAGACATTCCTAAATCATTGTAAATATACCTTTTTTTAATTCTTTGCCAGATATACTATGTTTGTTGGTGATCCCACACCCATGACCAAAAGCAAAGATACATGGAAGTAGCGTTGTTCAACATTTAGCAAGTGAATTCAGCTCAAACTGGTGCTAGTGGCCGTCAAGAACTAAGTATGAGGTAGACGTGTTTGCTCTTTGTTGAAGGCCTCATGATGACTTCAAGATGAAGAACAACAATTAAAGCGTCGTACTGTTTGCTTAAGCTTACCATAAATTTATAGGAATTTGGTTCCATGTACATTTAGTCCATATCCCTTTATATGTTCATTTGCTTATGCTTAGATGCGTTTTTTTAGGAGAACGATAGAGGACCAGTCGGAGCGTCTTGTTGCACGATTGCAAAAATATATTAATATAGTATAAGAAATGATGAAATACAAATTAAATCAATAGCTTTATAAGAGACAACTAAATCTGCTGGTTTAGAAATAAACACTGGCAGCATATCTAAGTCCTATAGACGGAACAACTCTGTCATCGCGTGATCGAAAACGTAAGAAAATTAACCCACACAAGAATTTTTTTGATGTAAAGTATCCAAAGTAAGTGAGAACAAAACCTTAGGTCCAATAAACAATAATCCAAAGGTAATGGACACATTGGAAACATCAAGAAAAAATACATGATGTGTACAAAAATTTGATTTTTCTTCAACACAGCTTGTTTTGATACCATAAAAGACGCAGTCACTAAGTATTGTATAAAATGGTGCAAACACAAAAATGCAGACAATCACGCACTTAATTTGTTCAAAGATAAAAGTGTTATCAAAATCACCGACAGAATAAATTTTTATAAAGATAATTATGATGACCCACATCCCAAGCTGTCTGTTAACAGAATAAGTTGAGAGATCTTGCCAAAATTTGTATTTGTACCAGAAATACTATATCGATGTCCAACAAAACGAATTAGCCAATTCCAACACTTCCACACGTGCCATTTTTAACGAACAAACGCTCAACAAACAACATTACCAAAATAAAGAAATGCTCAAAGTTCCACTTAAAGATAACACATTGCCTACAATGTACTGGATTCCTAAGCTTCACAAAAATCATACAAACATCGTTTTATTTCGGCATCGAGCAACTGTTCTACTACTAACTTGTCCATCCATTTAACCAGTGCACTTACTTGTCTAAAGGAGGTACAATGTAATTAGAAAAAAAACTGTGAAAAACTTATCAAAACTCTTGTTTCAATAAATTTTTGAGTGTAAAAATTCTATTGAAGTTTCACATTACAATCAATACAAAAACCAGTTTCATCTATCAACATATATGAGTTCTCTACAATTTATACAAAGCTTCCACATAATTTGATTAAATCCAAATTGGGGCAACTGATTAAATGGTCTTTTAGATTTTCCGGTATGCTCTTCATTTATTGTAACAAAAAGTAAGGTTACTTACAACAATCATTCCTTCAGGACATGTGATGATACGATTAAGGCGATTGTTCGCTTTGGCAGCATTGTATATCAACAGGTCACTGGAATTCCCTTGGATACAAATTGTGCACCTCTCATTGCAGATCTTTTTCCGTTCTGTAACGAACGTGACCATAAAAAACCTCAAAATGGAACTGTACAAAACAGTGATCAACTTATTTCTATTTTTAATGATAACAGCAGGTATATTGACAATATCCCTACTATTGACAGTCCAAAGTTTTTGATTATGTCGACATCATTTACCTACAGATCTGAAACTAACAATGATTCCAAATATTGCCCATTTATTGATCTTACTATAATCATTGTTTCTGGTAAAATTAAAACTAAAATTTACGATAAAAGGGATGATTCTAATTTCAGTGTTACCTATTTCCCTTTTCTTGACAGCGACGTTCCTCTAGCTTCATTCTACGGGGTTTATATTTCTCAACTGGTACGAATCGCACGCATTTGTTCTTTTCTTGTCGACTATAATGAAAGTGACCTAACCATCACATCCAAACTTTTACAACAAGGTTACAGATTTAAAAAATTATTAAATTATATACATTTAAAAAGTTTCAAAGACGATATGAACAATTGATATCAAAATATAATGTCACTCTTAAACAGCTTATTACTAAGGGCATTTTCGTGTTGTTAAAGAAAAGCCAGGAACTGATTTAAAGTAAAAAAAAACTGGGACGTAACTTACATTCTTTACGTAATATGGGATATCGACAGGATATTCTGCTTGTATCCGATAAATTGGCTTTGGGATCCAGTGACCTGAAAGTTTTACACACATACTGGCCTCTCAATGATACTGCTGATGTCTTATGATTCTTGGCAAACCCTTCTAGAAGTTTTGAGTTTGATTTTTCTTCCACCGTGCGACAGTGTTTTACCAGCAGACTAGGCTCCTTGAGCTAGCCGACAATTAAGTGGCGAGCACTCCTTGATCCATTTTTCAAAATTACGTTTTGTCCCTTTTTCGTTTTCAAGATTGTGTTTCAACCTGTACTGGGTTTTATTCGTATGTTTATTATTCTATAGGGAAATGGAACAGAGAAAAGGGTATGGGTACCTGTAAACCGGTGTAACCCTACCGCTGGCTTTTGCTAGTGCCAGTACCAATACGGCTGTCCCGAGTTCCTGTTGTTGTTTACGTTTGTCTTTTATTCGTTTTTTCCTTGTGCAGTTCCTTGGTACATTGTGGCATGTGACTCTGTTTTTCAGCCATTTTGGGTGTTTCCTGTAATCTTTTTTTATTTTATTTTATGGAGGTAGCATCGTTCGATACCTAGTAATGAATTCTGCACTAACTCGTGCTAGAGGCAGTCTTGAACTTGCTATGGGGCACGAACAAAGCTCATTATGGTAACCCTTATGGTAACTTCGAGATGAAGAACAATATTAAAAGCGTTGTTCCTATGTTTGGTTTTACGTAGTTGTAGAGACTCTGTCTCGTCTGCATTTACTCCTTATCGATTCATTGTTTATTGTGAATAATAAAAGTACTTAGCCCTTGCGTTAAATTGGTAGTACATTCCTGACGTTCTGCATTAGTCAGATAGATAACCATACCCTGCATGCAGCTGTGGAACAATTGGTTACGCGGGAGTAGGAATTCGATGAAAGATATTTAGAAACAAAATCTGAAGGTTGTGTATCGAAAAAAAACCTAGAATTTGTAACAAATTTGCTGGAAATTTGTTGACGACTTTGTTTTATTTGTTGGTGTTTTTGTGGATATCTCACGTCATATTGTTCTGACTTTTCTTTTTTTTCCAATTCTCTATACTGTGATCTTTGTAATAAGTGTAGCCTCTATATTTTCGGTATTATACTGTCGTTGAAAATTACAAAAAGAAGAAATTATGAATAGAAATAAAAGAAAATCACAATGAGGGGAGAAAAAATAAAGACACTAATCAATTGATCAACAAAGGGCTTTAAGCTAAAGAATTACTTTTTTCAACGTCAGTTGCGTTTTTGAACCAAGTCTTACTGCTTTGTAGTATATTGAAAGTGCTAAAAAACAAAAACAAAAACAAAACACAAAAATAAAAACAAAAACAAAAAAAAAAGCAAAACAAAAAACAAAAAAACAAAACAAAAAACAAAACAAAAAAAAAATAATAATAAAATTAATAAAATAAAACAAAATAAAGCAAAACAAAACAGAAAAGAACAAAAAAGCAAAAAAAAAAAAAAAAGATACCACATACCACTGCATAAAAGAAACTGTGTCCTGAAGTCGAAAAATCTTTTTTTTTTTCTGTCTTAGATTTGGCAACTAGATTTTGGCTAATACCAATAATTCGGAGAACGCAAAAAACCTTTATGTCAAAATTGGAGTAATAATTTTTCAAAGGTTACTATCACAACTTAACAATAACCGTGCTCATTGATGACCTTGGTGGTAAATTTATAATTCCTTTATGAAAATTTGCCTACCGGTGCACCTGATCTCACCAAATTGAGTCTGTGTTTCCTTTCTGTGCCTTACTTTTGTGATGTCTTTGTTGCTTTCTGTTTCTGATGCTGTCATTGTCTTTAGACTTTTCTTTTTTGGTAATCTTATTTGGATCATTTAAGTTGAATATTTGAATCAGTCTAGGGTACACCACAACAATCAAAATTCAAGCTTAGCAATCAAATTTCCTGGTCACTGCAAAGGTATACAAGCGAAGATTTTGACAGTTTCCAAAACCCCAGCTTAAAGTAAATCGAGAAGTTCATACTCACAATTTTGTACATTCACTATAGGAATTCATGGCATTTGTAAATTGCATACACAACTTACAAAAAAAACCAAAAAAATACATATTTATTAATTCTTAAATATCTCCTTTCGATCATGTATATATGCCAGTCAAATGGAAATTAAAGACGCCATATAAACTAAGCGTTCGTATTTATATTTAGGATTGTTTCTCTTAATTTTCGAAAATAGACGACTTAAACCTGCAATTTATGACAAACGCGATGATTCCAATTTTCCTATTGCGAGTGTTCATTCCTTTTAAGTATCCTCTCTAACCTTACATATGACGTATTGATGTGTGGTCGTAGTTTCCACCACTATCTTGTATTACGTAAAGTAATAAACCACTGAAATCTAAACAATTAAATGCTAGCACGTTGGTCCCCACTCCAGTCACCATGCTACACTTAATTGTGACATAACATTAGTAAAACGCCAATACTACAAGGCAATGTTCATGTTCCATTGTACCAAAGACTTTTTTCATATAGTTATATTGCATATTCAATAATTTACAACAGGTCACATGCCAAACATAGCAAAGTACTCTTGATTTACTTCCAACCTTCTGGTTACAGCTAGATGGAATGTGTATGCAAGATAAAAAAGTATATGTATCCAAATTTTTAACGATATGATCGATTATCTTTCCAATATGAAGACTCATTACGAGTAGGTTGAAAATACAACGATCTCGCAACATACCACGGATTTTGTTTTACTTTTGAATAAATAACATTGACCTTTCACATGTTAGTTATCGGACCTGATTTGTTCTTGACAACGAACATTTTTGACATATCATTCTTGACATAACGGGTGATTCATGCAAAAAGACGAACAACAAGAAAAGCGTTGTTCCTTTGTTTTGTTTTACCATGTATTTGTAGAGACCTTTTCTCATGTGCATTTACTCCATATTTTTTCATTGCTTATAACAGGTGACGCTCATGCTTTCCTTGTCGACACACCCAGTCTAACTCCCACTTCTTATGAATCAGTGTGGAGTTCATTTGAACATTTTCAATTTTTTTAAAGTTGTATTTTACAACACATTATAATATATAAATGCTGATTTGTACATTACAACATCTCGAACAAATTCATTGGAGATAGATCAAACGTTTCTCAAGGCAGACCACTAGGCAGACACAGACCCCTGCTATCATTAAAAGCGACATGAAAATAACTGATCACAGTCCTCAAGGAAGTAATCCTTTGGCATGGTGTACCTTTTCACCTGAACAATCTGGATAAATTTATGGCGATCCTGTTTAATTTGGCAGGAATAAAAAAAATTATAAGATGACAGGTAGCACATAAATTTCGGCTTTTTGAAATGAGTTGTTTCCCTTACACTGCGGTTATAGTTTGTATTGCTATAAATCTAAGTTATTGTGGCATTTATTATTTTGTTAGTCTGCTACATCTGTAAGGTGTTCTGAAGAAATCAGTTATAGTTATTCTAAGGTTATGTTTCAATTGTTTTGTACGCTTTTCTACTATATAAAAATGTGCTAAGAATGATAAAAAAAACTTGATTTACAAAACACTAACATGTAAAATGTTCATATTTTCATTGGAAGTTAATTCTGTTAAATGAACTGTTTTTCTTTTTATTTTTGGTTTTTCTTTAATATATTTAAAAGCAAATTACATTCCCCCCATTTTATCCCTTTATAACTGGTGACCTAGATATCGTAGACAACATCAAACTACGAGATATCCTCTCAAAAGGTCCCAAATTCTATAAACCCCAGCACATCAACTGGAAGTTCAACTTCAAGATTTTGATGGATGCTATTGAGGACCATGCTAGGAAGTGGGCAAAGAAAGAAAAAGAGGACGTTGAGACATTGTGCGACTGGATCAGGTCCATAAAGTCATTAATCGTGAATTGTATACGGTGCTTGAAAACAACAATGAAATCAAGAAATCCTTGTATATTTAAAGATCCCCTCGTGGTAAACACGCTAACCAACCTCCATGAATATTACGTCGTTGTGTTTGAAAACAAAACTTCTAACAATATACTGTATGTGTGTAAGAAACACTTTCTCAACTGCCTTGTGAAAGAGATGGGCATGGACAGTTCATCTGGAAACCCTACTTATACCCCTACTACAATATCGATGGACGAGATTGTTAAAAATCACACTTCAGTTTTAGCTTCCTTTGGCACCAGAGCTGATGATGAAAACAATCAACTCCTTAGTTGAAAACTAAGGAGCATCTCCTTCATGCAAAGCTCTGTCCTTAGCTAATTTTGGCTCTACATTTAAATCATATTGGGTATTTGTTCTCTTTCAGTTTTTTTAACATGTTTGATTTTATAGTCTTCCAAACGTTTAGATTTTATCTGCACTGAAGAGACATAAGTTGTCGAAATGCGCATATGCAGAAAATAAATTCATAGTAACTTCGGTATATAGTTATTTGTTACCACTGGGTCGATGCCTCTGCTGGTGGACTGTTAGTCCCCGAGGGTATTCACCAGCCCAGTAGTCGGTACTTCGGTGCTGACCCGAAAGCCGATTTTATTTCAAACCTTGCAATATCTAATTTTTTTGTAAATTTCGTTGAAAACTAAGGAGCATCTCCCTCATGCAAAGCTTTGTCCGTAGCTAATTTTGGCTCTACATTTAGATCATATTGGGTATTTGTTCTCCTTCAGTTTTTTTGACATGTTTGATTTTATGGTCTTCCAAACGTTTAGATTTTATCTGTACTGAAGAGACATAAGTTGTCGAAATGGGCATATGCAGAAAATAAATTCATAGTAACTTCGGTATATAGTTATTTATTTCATTTACTGGGTACCAAAACTTCATAAGAATCCATACAAGCAGAGATTCATTAGGGGGTCGTCCAGATGCACCGATAAAACTCTTTCACAGCTCCTCACTACATTGTTGACCGCAGTCAAAGATGACCTAAAAAAAAACTGTATTAAAGCTTACTCTATGAGCAGCGTGAATCAAATGTGGATTATTATAAATTCGAAAGATATCCTTGAACAGTTATCCTCAACCAGTCTTACTCATTGTCACAGCATTCAAATCCCCTTCAAACACTGAGGCTTTATTCCGTGTATGGCTCTCGGTGGATGTCCTTGGTACTGGATTTAGCCTCCATTTTCGATATTTTTGGTAATGAGTAATTCATTTTTACTACTTTTGGATTATGGCTTTCCATATTGTTTGATTCTAATACTGCTGATGAGAACACGTGTACAGCATAACGACAGTTACCGTTGGTTGCATGCAATTTCGGTATTCATTGTATTCAAACCTTTGATTTTTCTATTCTTTATACATTGTACAACCCTGCCACACAATAAACTGAAAACAGTAATTGCAGACTTAATACATCGGCAAACGAATACCGAAGCAAGAAAGAGAAAAGGGTGAATTCTAAAGTCATCAATCCAAAATCACTGTTTCTGGACTAAACATGGAGAACGCAGATACACCTTTTATGTAATAAGGACAGACTAAACATATTTTGATAAGAACCACACTGATTCAAATAAGAAGTATACGGAGACTGACGTAATCAAAATGTTAGAATTTTTCATCGACAATATTTTTGTCGAATTCCAACAGACAATATAGGAACTAACTGTGCGGCACTCCTAGCTGACCCTTTTCTTTACTCGTATGAGACCAAGGTTTTACAAGGGCTGACACAAAAGAAACAAAAACATTTAATTTCAGCTTCCGCGACATAGACGATGTACTTTCTATAAATAATCCAAAATTTAAGGGATATTTACATCAGATCTATCCCAAATGAGCTTGAAATTAAAGAAACAACTGATACACCTACTTCAGCTTCGTACCTAGATCTTTTGCTGTATATTGACGAAGATGGACGTTTGAAATCTATGCTATATGACAAGCGTGTTAATTTTAACATCCCAATTGTGAACTTTCCCTTTCTTAGCAGCAAAACTTTAGCAGTAACATACTTACCAATCCAGCCTATGGTGTGTACATTTTACAGTTGATTCGATAATGTCAAGCAAGAAGTTTGTACAGTGATTTTTTTAAATAAAAGCAAAAACACTGCCCCAAAAGCTGTGTAGTCAGGAATTTGTTCAGCCCATGTTAATTTCATCCCTCAATAAATTCTATGGCTGTCACCATAACATCATTGAAAGATATGACGTGTCAGTGTCCCATTCGTACATGTTATCGGGCTCTTGAAAGCTATGTATCGTAAAATATCAACCCGTGAGGCAGAGTATGAAGCACAAACTTCATATTCTGGCAAGCGGGGTGATATTTTACAATACATCAGCTGTCAAAAGCCCGATAACTTGTTTATTTTGAATTTTAGATTTGTATTTATTGAACTGAGGTTTCAATTCTCCCAAAGTTGCGCGGGAAATTAAACATACACGCCATTCTCGCTTTTTAATCAATTTTCAGCTTCAAAAAACATGTTTTGTAGGGTTTCTTTTATCATTTTATCGGCAAAGGTTTTGTAACTGGATGAATATTTGGCCGAACTGCTCGAAATAATGTCGATTTTTAATCTTGCATCAACCTTTGGTTGTTATGATATTCTATCGTTCCTAGGAGCTTTTATGACGCTTTTATGACGTCATATTGTGTAAAAGTCATAGCTTTGCAGGATATATCAACGACCCAGTTTCTATAATTTTTCTGACGTCTAGGTAATATATTTGTGCAATCAGGATTCTGGTTTTGAATACCTAATCGGAAAGAGCAAATGCAACTGATGTTTATTTTTATCCGTTTGATTTCGTGTGAAAACTTGAATGAAAGTTATTGCCTTTGAAACTTTGGGAGAATCGCTATATATATCCAGGTAACCCTCTGATATATCCGAGTCAACTGGATATGGCTTTTGTGGAAAGGCTCTGCAGGCTGATATAACCTTTGGGAAGGATGATAAAGCTAGATTCACGTCTTCTCGGATTTGATTATACTAATTTTGACTTTTTCCTGGATTGAGTCACTTGCAGTGTGACATGCTTACCCTTCCGGAGCACCTGATGTCACTCTCAGTTTCATGGGAGTTCACACTGTGAGTGCCTTGGTTTTGAATGTTGTGTTTTCTGTTTCTGTGCTTTGTGGCTCTTTGGACTTCGATTTTTGTAAAAGCCAGTCCTTTGTTCCTTCGGTATTCTACTGCCGTTATTGAATCATTTCGAAGGTTGTGATCATGATAATGTAATAATATTTTTGCCTGAAATGAAACAATAAATTAGATAAATAAATCGAACTTACATTTTATTGTTTTAAAATACGGTTTCTCACTAAAAATACCTATAGGCAAACGAATACCGAAGCAAAAAAGGAGAGAAGAGGGAAATTCTAAATGAAAAATAGTAAAAAAAACATTGCAATTTAGATGTTACACAAATCGCAACAACATGACATAGTCAAAACAAATAAACGAAACACAAACGAGACCACAGTAATTTTCACTCTACTGTTGACAGAATCGCTGTTCTAACTACAGATTGAATTCTTAAATGTATAGATATTTTACGAAAGGATATGGAGTAAATGAACATGAGACCATAACACATGCGTTAAGTCCAACTGCAATGATTTTAATGAGCTGTATGGCCATTTTGGAAATTAATTCCTCATCAGCAGCACTAGAACACAAACAAAGGAAATTCATAATTTCAAAAAGTGTTTAAAATGCATAAAACCAAACGAAGCCGAATAATCAGTAATATCAAATATAGCTAAGGACAAAACTACGATGGAGGGAGTTAATCCTTCGATTTAGAATTTACATAAATTTAGATAATAATAATTGAACAAGGTGTACACATGAGATATTATCTCATGTACAAGTACACCATATCTAAGTAAAATAAAGAGCATACATCTCTACCAAGGGGAATTGTTTTACCAACTCCACACTGCAATAAAAGACAAACTCCTGTATTAAGTATTTTACGAAATGATATGGAGTAAAATAACATGAGACCATAACACATGTGTTATAACTGCATAAAGACGCTATTTGTCGGAGATGTGGGAATATTACTGCTGCGAAATGGTTGTACCACACCTGTCGTAAAGTTTGTTTCCAAATGTCCAGAGTTATCAATACTGGTCTCTTCGAATAATATGAAGACATTAATTGTGTTTTTTTATTGAACGATCATCGTCTACATAACGGACATTGAAATTAAAGGACTTAGTAAGTTGATTATCTTTTTCTGAACTAGCCCTTGTAAGAACTTGGCTTCATATGAACAAAGGAATAAATCGGCTAAAAGTGGCTCATAATTATCCCCAGGGGTATCCATATCGTGTCCCAGAATTCGTCAAATATGTTATCAATGTAAACTCCCATCATTGCTGTGATATTCTTTCAATACATCTTTTTGGGATCAGTGATAATTTTTTCAAAACAAGTCATATCTTTACCTAGCAACACTTAATATAAGTCAAATGTAACTGTATCAATTACTCTTACGCCGAATACAAGTTTTACCTCATTTTTCTGAAAATTAAACGAAAGGTTTCGTTTTTTATTGATGTACACATGACATTGTATTTATTTATAGTATGATGGGAGTAATGAACGAACTGTAAACGATATTCTACACTGCGACCTTACAATTAAAAGAAATCAAAACATTTAATGGGGTAAATATGCATGCCCTTCCAGAGTTGATGTCACTCTCGATGTTGTGGGAGTTCACACTGCAAGTGCCATGGTTTTGAATAATGTGGTCTGTAGCTGTCTAGTTTCATTTTTTTCTGGTTTTCTGGCTTTAGCCATATCTTAGGGCTTTAAATTTTGAAATAACTATTCCTTTGTTCCTTCAGTATTCTACTCCCTTTGCTTCATTTGATGAATGTTTACCAGAAGCAAAATGACTGACTTTGGGTGCTAAAAACATGAAGAATTTGCAAATGAAATGGGGGTTATAACAAACTTACCGAACATAGTGGCCAAGAGCCAAAGTCCATGAGACAAAGAGACAAATCAAGTGGAAACCACCGGCAAAATTGTCGACCGCAATGGTCCTGACTTTGTACAAGAAATGGTGGATTAAAGTGGTTTTATGGCTAGCCAAATCCCCCTTCCATTGCGGTAGTGTCCGGTTGCAACTCAACAGCAATTGACATTGAAAGGTCGTAGACAGATTAAAGCAATGATCATCCAAGTATTGAGTAAAGAAAGAATCTTGAATCAGAGTTCGGACAAATACTTCAAATTCTTCCACAAGGGACTGATTTCTATTAAAGAACTTTTTAATGATCGTATGAGATCGCATATGCAGAAAATACATTCATAGTAACTTCGGTATTAACTTATTTGTTACCACTGGGTCCATGCCTCTGCTGGTGGACTGTTAGTCCCCGAGGGTATTCAGCAGCCCAGTAGTCAGTACTTCGGTGCTGACCCGAAAGCCGATTATATTTGGAACCTTTTCAATATCTAAATGATTGTAAATTTTGTTGAAAACTAAGGAGTATCTCCCTGATGCAACGCACTGTCCTTGGCTGTTTTTTGGCTTTACATTTTTATCATATTGGTTATTTGTTCTCTATCAGTTTTTGAACATCTTTGGGTTTATGATCTTCCAAACGTTTAAATTTTATCTGCACTGAAGAGACATAAGTTGTCGAAATGCGCATATGCAGAAAGTAAATTCACTGTAACTTCGGTATTAAGTTTTTAAGAGACGAAATTGTTTGAAGCCTTAATTAATAAGGCGGTCACGGAGATAACCATATCTGATGAAAAAGTCTGTATAATTTGTGCCAGCTCTTGCGTAACGAATACACCCCGTAAGCAGGAGAAGCTGGAATATTACTCTCCTTGTTAGGGAAACTGAAAATTTTTAAATTAATTTGTCCCTTTTGCAAATTTCAGCACTAAGATCACCATTTTCGTCAAATTCGAGATGTAAATCTAGTGGTTTACCTCGTTTCCTTTATCTGTAGTTCTAGCGGATGTATTAATGGGATCCATTAAGCAAAAGATGCATTATTGATAGAAAGATCTATTAGTGAGATTGAAGGATCTAACATCTTTATTTTATTACCTTTTACAAGTCAGTGAAGAAATTCAGTCTGGTTTGAATATAAAAACAAGTCTGCGAGTAGATGAGTACAATTAATGTCCATTGGTATGCCAACTTGCTGTTGATATATAGCACCTCCAAATGTGATAAATATATTATCAATTAGAAAATCAAGCATATTGCACACCTGTTTTTTTTTATCGTAAGAAAAAGAAGGGAAACGGGGAAAGCATACTTAATTTCCTTTTAAAATGGATTTTGAAAAAAATGGATTTATAACCTACTACACCATTTTTTTTTAATCGGCAAAGGATTTTTGAATGATACTCTTGATTCGTGATTTTAGTTTATCATAAGGAAGTTTGGTATACAGTGTGGAAAAATCAAATGTTTGAGAGAATGTATTTGAGAAAATGAACGGGATTTAAGATTTTCCAATAAATCCTTTGAATGTGTAAGTATCCACATGTGATTTATGTCACATCGGGATTGAATAGTTTCACAGTATGCTTGATGCCTGATTTTGATTGCAAAATCTTAGTTGTTTCAACTGACAATTCAGTAGTTGAGCAAAATGAAGATCCTGCGAAGTATCTCTCCTTATATGGATTTTTGTGTAATTTTGGTACCCAATATATGTATTACAGGACATGATTGTTATTCTTAGTATTGATATTGAAGGAGGACACGAGTGACATGTGATTGGAAAGGATTTCATCTTTGTCAAATGAAACTCTTTTGTATATAGCACTATGTAGTGTTTTGTGGTCAATGCCTAGTCCTTTGATGAGGCACTTGTAATTCTGTGCTTTACATATAAAAACGATGTTATTAGAAGCTTTGTCTGCAGGTAAAACAACATATTTGTCATGTAATGTAGAGAGGCACTTACTGGCTTCATGATCTTCAAATACAGACTTAGGTGGATTGTTAAAACATCTGCGTAGTTTGTTAATACGAGTCTGCACTTAAGACCGAATGGATCTTACCCAATCTGACAAGGACTCTAGTTCTGGTTCTTGGGTTGTCTCTCTCTTAATCCACGCTCTGTCGTAATCTCCAACAACGTCCATAATGATCTTGAAATTTAAATTCCAATTAATACGCTGTGGTTATCGGAATTTCAGACCCATTGGAGACCACCTTCCGTAGAAATTCGTTTTCAATGATATTAATATCGCCGGTAATGACATGTCTAGAGGGATTGTAAACGAAGAAGGGGCGGAACAGTCGCATGTCAGAGGAAATTTCATATAATTTTCAATGTCTAGGTTCTGAAATGCCTTTTTGTAGTTAAAACTTCTCCTGCTAATGGTCTGTGTATAGTCGTAGGATTCTACAGGTTTGGATTGTTCTTTGAAATAAGGAAGAATTTTAGAAGTGGCCACTTCATGATTCAAAATATTACTGATGTTAATAGTCTCTATTCCTTTGATGGTAAATGTAATATGAATAAATTTGCTGTTTTCGCTGTGAAGAGGTTTGGTCCTTATAGGTTTGTCTGTATTCTGAAATTGACAGAGCTATTGAATTCCTGGAAATTCCACAGAAGCTGACAAGAAATCAAACTATTAACTATCAGAAAAGGAAACAATTACAGTACCAATATGAAGCTGATAACTGGAACAAAGGTAAAAAGCAGAAACAAAATGAAAGAAAATGACAGTAAAAAACATGGACAATTTGCAATGGAATTTACAGACACGCATCCCAGAGCTCTTGAGTTCCTGAACATTCCGCAAAAATTGAGAAGAAATTAACCTGTGAACTATGCAAAGAGCAAATATCCACGTGAACAATATAAAGCTGACAACTGGAACAAAGGTCAAAAGGGTACGTCTGAGGACTCGTTAGAAGTAAGCATAAAAGGTTTTACAACCAAAGTGCGATTATAATAAATTATTGCCATATGTATGCTGGTTTTGGCTTTTTTTTCATCACATTGTTTTTTTTTTTTCACCGTCAGCTCTAATACATGGGATTTTTATCTTCCAAAACTTTTGATTTGATATGCACCAAAGACATATAAATTCTCGAAATGGAAATCTAGAGAAATTAATTTCAAACTGAAACTCCTGTTTTTTAGTAATTTGTTACCACTGTTGACTCTGATGGTGGACTTTTACAACCCTGTGGTATTCATCAATGCAGAAGAGTCGAAAGTTTGTTATGGCAAACAAAATTATTTGGAAACTTGCAATATCGAACTATTGCACTAGTATACTTTCAAATTGTGGCATTTTAGTTTTTGCAATGTTCAAGTGATATTCTGGCAATTCCGTTTAAAGTGTTCACATCTCACTATTGTAACGTCAAGTTTTCTTGCAATTGACTTGATGAGTGCCCTGTGGTTGATTATTTGTTGTGATTGTTATATATTATTGAGTTGACAGCGGTTTTAAGAACACTTTATGTATCTGTCTAACGTCATTGTTTTCTGTGTTTAACGTCATTGTTTTCTGTGTCCTCGTTTTGGCCATGTCTATTGACTTCGATTTTTGTAAGTTCCACTCCTTTGTTTTTTTGGTATTTTACTGCCGTTATTTATGCTTGTTGACGATTCCGCATCCATGAGTTGAAAAAAAAACAATATGATAGCATTTTTGGAAATTTTTCGATAAATTAAGCTCGGAAATAAAATTACAGTGACTCGGACATTTTTTTTTATTATTTACCACTATGCCAAGAAAGGTAATTTATTTTAGAAACTTGCATTATCTAAATATAAGAAAATTTGATCAATTATAATAAATACCCCAAGTTGCATAAAAATTTAGTTATGATGTACACGTGTTTCAAGGAGAAACCTTTCATCAGCAGCATTAAAATCAAACTATATATGAAAAGCCTTAATCCAAAAGTAGTAAAAAAGAAATACTCATTACCAAAACATCGAAATTGGAGGCCAAATTCAGTACCAAGGACATCCACCGAGTGCCATACACGGAATGAAGCCTTGGTATTTTTTAGGGTGTATATTTGATAAAATCGTAAATTTCTATAAAACGCAAGGTAATTTTTTATATCAGACAAGTCTGACTATTATGCTGGTGAATACCCTCGGGGACCTAAGTGTACATGTGTACCAGCAGTGGCATCGGCCCAATGGTTTCAAAATGCAAAAAATACCCAAGTTGCATAAAAAACAGTACATTTCGTTATGCTGTACAACTAGCATTTCCCTCGTGGAAAGCTCTGTTATTAGCTGGTTTCGGCTTCCCCTTTCGATGATTTGGGTATTTCTATACAATTAGTTATATCTTTTTATTTATAAATAAAAAAAAAGAAAATAATAATTCGTTGCTAGGGTAATGCGGATGGGGGTGGATATGGTCTCAAGTTGCTACCGGTCACTACCATAATGGACGGAAAGGTAGGGATCCCACAAAACCGGTTTCACAAACCATTTCGTTTGAAATGCCCGTACCATGTCAGGACCGTTGCGATTTACAATTTTTTGGTGGTTTAGCACATATTTGTCTTTTCCCACTATCCACTACTTACCTCTATTCGACGATTATGTCACTACCCTTACTTGTTAAAAGCAAATTTTGAATACTTACAAAACATGTCAATAGCAAACACATGGAAGACATAAAAATGATACAAATAGATTATAAAGATTACAGAAAACACCTACAGTTGCCGAGAAACATAAGTCACATGCCACAATGTACCAAGGAACTGCACAAAAAACCACGATTAAAAACAAAAGACAAATGTAAACAGCGATAGGAACTCAGGACAGCCGGACTTGGTACCGACACTAGAAATAACAAGCGGTAGGGTTAAACCGGTTTATGGATACACAAACCTCACCTTTTTCTGTTCCGTTCTCTATAGTATGATAAATATACGAATAAAACCCCAAAAAGTTAGAATACTAACTCCATGACCACAATCTTGAAAAACGTAATTTTGAAAGGTGGGTCAAGGAGTGTTCGCTGCTAAACTGTCGGTTAGCTCAAAGGAGCTTAGTCAGCTGGTAAAACACTGTAGCACTACGGCAGAAAAATCAAACTAAAAACTCCCAGATGGGTTTGGTAAAGAATCGTCATGTATTTCAGTAAACATCGGCAGTATCAGTGAGAGGCCAGTATGCGTGTAAAACCCTCAGATCATTGGATCCCAAAGCCAATTTAACGGACACTTGGAGAATGTCCTGTCAATATCCCCTATTGGGTAAAGAATGTAAGTTACGTCCCATTTTTTCTGGATTTTCAATCAGTTTCTGGCCTTCTTAACAACATTTCTGTAAAATCGAGGATGAGAAATGCCCTTAGAAATAAGCTGTTTGCGAGTGACATTTTACTTTCATATCAAGTGTTCATATCTTCGATGAAACTTTTTAAATGTATTTAACAATTTATGAAATCTGTAACCTTGCTGCCAAAAATTGGAAGTGATAGTTATACTGCGTTCATTAAATACGTCAAGAGAAGAACAAATGCGTGCAAATCTTTTCAGTTGAGAAAAAACTCCGTACCATGGGGCTAGAGAGGAACGTTGCTGTCAAGTTAAGGGAAACAAGTAGTACTGATATCAAAATCATCCTTTTAATCGTAATTTTTTTTCCAGTGTCAACGATGATAGTCAGATCCACAAAAGGGCAATATTTGGCATCATTGTTAGGTTTATTAAGTTTCAGTTGTAGTGAGTAAATGATGTCGACATAATCTACAAACTGATGATTGTCAATAGTAAGGATATCGTCAATATGCGTGCTGTTATCGTTGAAAATAGAAATAAGTAGATCACTGTTTTGTATGTCTCCATTTTGTAGTTTTTTCATGAAGTCACGTTCTTAACAGAAAAGAAAAAGATCTGCAATGAGAGGTGCACAATTTGTACCCACGGGGCTTGAAACTGGTTTTTGTATTGATTGCAATTTATCTTAAACTTCAATAGAATTTTTTACACTCCAAAAGTAATTGACACCAGAGTTTTGATAAGTTTATAATTATCTCCTTAATACAAGAAAGTGCACTGGTTAAATGGATGGACAAGTTAGTAGTAGAACAGTTGCGAATAAAACGAATTAAAATATGACTGAGAAGAAATAACCTATCAATAGCCTAGAAGAAACTACAAAATAAAATATTAATGTTGTGGAATAATAGAAATTCTTGTTCTGAGATGTGTTTCCATGTTAACATCGGTGTATGCTGAATTAAAAAAATACGATAACATGTGATATAAAAAGTACACTATATACAAACAGAAAACTTGACAGCATATTTTCAATCCAGTAAGAAACTAAAAAGTAAAAAAGAAATAAATCAACATTTCAATAACTGATTTTTCATTATTTAAGGTTTAATGTATTAAAAAAGAGAAAAAAATATTTTCAATCTAGTAAGAAACTAAAAATTAAAAAAGAAATAAATCAACATTTCAGTAACTGATTTTTCATTATTAAAGGTTTAATGTACTAAAAAAACAAAAAACAAAAATAAAAAAACAAAAACAAAAACAAAAAAAAAACCCAAAAAACAAAAAACAAAAAACAAAAAACCCGGAAAATCAAGTTTAAGCGACTGTCTTACCCAGTGGGCAGTAGTTCCAACTGTTAGAAGTTGAAAATGCACTATAAGATTGAGTAAGGTTGTAAAAAATCATATTTTGAAGTTTCGCACTTCGGTCCGTTATACAATGATGGATTGAAAAGTAATAAAATATTGCTATCTTGCACCTTACAACTGACTTGTTTCTTTGGTCTTCTGTCTTCTGGTGTTCTCAATTATGCTTGTCTCTGGACAGTATGCTCCTAACTATTGATAATCCCCAGTTTTTAGATTATGTAGATATTATTTACCCGCAACAACTGAAATTAAATAATATACATATATATTTAAACTATACAGAAATAAAACTAACAATGATTCCAAATACTGCCCCTTTCTAACTATCATTATTGACTCTGGAAAAATAAAAACTAAAATTTATGATTAACGGGATGATTTTGATTTCACAATCACTAACTTCCCTTGTCTTGACGGCGACATTCCTCTAGCTCCATCCTAAAAGGTGTATATTTCTCAACTGAGTTTGTTCTACTTTTGACGATTTTAATGAACATAACCTTACTATCACAGCCAAACTTTTACAACAGGGTAACAGATTTCATAATTAAGTTGTTGAATACATTTAAGAAGTTTTATAATAGATATGAACATTTGATATCTAACTATGGCGTTACTCGTGAAAAGCTTATTTCTAAGGGCATTTCTAATCCTCGTTTTTACGGAAATGTTTTTAAAAATGCCAGAATTTTTTAAAAAGTTAAGAGAAGGTGGGACATAACTTACATTCTTTGCGTAAGAGGGGATATCGAACAGATATTCTGCTTGCATCCGTTAAATTACCTTTGAGACCTAGTGACCTGTAAATTTTGCACACACATACTGACCTCTCACTGATAGTGTCGATGTGTGCTGTAATTTATAATGATTCTTGACCAGACCCTACGGCAAGTTTTGAGTTTGATTTTTCTTCCGTAGTGCTAAAGTGTTCTACCAGCAGACTGGGCTCCTTGAACTAGCCGACAGTTTTGCGGCGAGCACCCCTTGACACATCTTTCCAAATATTACGTATTGTTTTTCTTCTATCTCCTTTCAAGACTGTGGTCATAGAGTTAGTAGTCTATCTTTACTAGGTTTTATTGGTATGTTTTTTATACTATAGGGAAACGGGACATATAAAGGGGAGGTTTGGGTACCTATAAACCGGTTTAAGGATTAACTCCCTCCATCGTAGTTTTGTCCTTAACTATATTTAATATTATTTATTATTCGGATTTCGTTTGGTTTTATGCATTTTAAACACTTTTTGACATTATGGATTTCCTTTGTTTGGGTTCTGGTGCTGCTGATGAGGAATAAATTTCCGAAATGGCCATACAGCTCTTGGAGTTGGTGCAGTTGTAGTTGGCATATGTGTTATGGTCTCATGTTCATTTATTCCATGTCCTTTCGTAAAATATTAAATACAGGAGTTTGTCTTTTATTGCAGTGTGGAGTTGGTAAAACAATTCCCCGTGGTAGAGATGTATGCTCTTTATTTTTCTTAGATGTGGTGTATTTGTACATGAGATAATATCTCATGTGTACACTTTGTTCAATTACTATTATCGAACTTTATGTAAATTCAAAAACCAAAGATCGTAGTTTTATCCTTAGCTATATTTGATATTACTGATTAATCGCATTTCGTTCGGTTTTATGCATTTTAACATTTTCTGACATTATGGATTTCCTTTGTTTGGGTTCTGGTGCTGCTGATAAGGAATAAATTTCCGAAATGGCCATACAGCTCGTTGGAGTTGGTGCAGTTGTAGTTGGCATATGTGTTATGGTCTCATGTTCATTTACTCCATGTCCTTTCGTAAAATATTTAATACAGGAGTTTGTCTTTTATTGCAGTGTGGAGTTGGTAAAACAATTCCCCGTGGTAGAGATGTATGCTCTTTATTTTTCTTAGATGTGGTGGATTTGTACATGAGATAATATCTCATGTGTACACTTTGTTCAATTACTATTATCTAACTTTATGTAAATTCTAAAACCAAAGGATTAACTCCCACCATCGTAGTTTTGTCCTTAACTATATTTGATATTACTGATTATTCGCATTTCGTTCGGTTTTATGCATTTTAACATTTTTTGACATTATGGAATTTCATTGTTTGGGTTCTGGTGCTGCTGATGAGGAATAAATTTCCGAAATGGCCATACAGCTCGTTGGAGTTGGTGCAGTTGTAGTTGGCATATGTGTTATGGTCTCATGTTCATTTACTCCATGTCCTTTC
>MJUU01041239.1:33938-51334 GCA_002080025.1 Modiolus philippinarum
AAAACTTATACATCAAGGGTATGTTCAGTCACTGTTGCAAATGTCACTATAGAAGTTTTACGGTCGTCACCACGATTCGACAGACCATTACAATGTTTCTGTTTCACAAATGAGAACAGATATTTTTGGGTAGATCCAGATGTTTGTTACCGGACTGACTAACACCGACTGTGACAAAACCGGACTTTTCACTGGCAGTGTGACGGGTACACGTGTCACGCGTGGAGCAGATAATGTTTACCCTTCCGGATCACCTGATGATACCTCAGTTTTATAAGGGTTCACACTGCTAGTGCTTTAGTTTTGAGGCGTTCTAGTTCATTTTTGTTTATTTGCTTTTTCTTTGTCTCAATTCTGTCTCAATTCGTGTTGCTGTGAATTGCCGTGATGTTCGATTTATGATTTTAGAATTTCTCCTTTCCTTTTCTAGCTTCGGTATTCGTTTGCCGATGTATTTAGTATCAGCGGCCATGAAATGTAGTCTTCTGACTACTGAAACACAATTTCGAAACTGCATACCCCGATGTTGATGAATTTTTGAACGATTGGCAAGGTGTTTTCAGAGAAGAAGATTTTTGAAATTGTTGACGGACAGACGGACGATGGACGACATACGCAAAGTGATGACAAAAATTCAAATGTCCTTCTAGGCCAGGTCAGCTAAAAAAGCACTGTTAGTTACAAAATCAGGAACTCCGATATTATGACACTGTAAAATATATTTAAAAATCTCAAGATCAAATACAAGTACAACCAAACCACCTGGGTAATGCGGCACTACAGGACCTCTTTACTGGAATCAAATTTGAAAAGTTGATCATTTTTGTTTTAAGGTATTGTCAAAATAAAGATGGTGTATACTGAATTGAAAAATTATTCGCTGAATTAAAAAAGGGTAAGCTAGTCTACTAAGTAAAATAACATTTCTCTGTAACTATTAATCCTTCACAGATAATTAATGTTCACAACGCACTTTTTTAAATAAATTTTTCTATTAATATTGCCTAATAAATCCTTGATAGAGAGTCATTAACTTATAGAAAATTCATACAAAGTCCACACATATTGATGGAGCTTTTAGTTTTGCTGTATATCAAAGAGTAGATCAGACTAAAAAAATGATAGTTGACACTGGTCTACTTTTTGACATATACTTCGGATTTCCAAATGTTTGGAATTGATCTGTACTTAACAGACATTAGTTACAATCGAAATGGTCATATGAAGAAATTAAATTCTCATTTTTTTCAATTTTTAAACATATTTCAGTGTATGGTCTTCAAAATGTTTCAAATTCATATGCACTGAAAAAAAAACATTAGTTGTTGAAATGGTCATATGTAGAAACTAAATTTACAACAAGTTTCGTATGTAGTAATGAAACAATGTCTCAGAAATCAAGTAATGATACAACGCTTTTTGTAGTCATCATGAGGCCTTCAACAAAAATATTTTACGAAAGGATATGGAATAAATGAACATGAGACCATAAAACATATGTTAACTCCAACTGCGATCTTGTTGCTTACGATGTGGTGTTCATGAATATTTTGCTTACGGTATACAGAAAAAAAAGGTATGGAGTAATCGCACATGACAAAAAGTCTACAAATACAAAGTAACCCCCCCCCCAAAAAAAAAAAACACAAACAAAAAAAACCAGATATATGATACTAGATGAAGAACAACAATAAAAGCGTTGTTCCTTTGCTTGTTTTTACCATGTATTTGTAGAGACTTTGTCTCATATGCATTTACTCCATATCCTTGCTTTGATCATGTATTTGTAGAGACTGTCTAATGTGCATTTACTCCATATCCTTTCATTATTAACTTGATCCACTGGCGTTGAAGCTTGCTCATGAGGTTTCCTATAGTGAATATAGATATCTGGTAGTATTTCATTATGTACCGTTGTCAGATGCTAGAAACAAACTTAAAAATGGCATACTAATGTGATTACTTTGATAACTAGAATGCCCACATTTACACATACGTCTTTTGCAGATTTTGTAAAATAGGTATATGAGGATAATAAACAGAATTGTAAAGAGCCAACGCCCAAGAAGCAAACAGACATCAGATGCAGAACAACCGGAAAAATCAGTCGCAATGGTTATGATTTGGACCAGGTATTTCAAAAGTAATGGCGGGTAATCCGGTTTCATAGCGCGCTAAACCTCACTTTCTTTATATTGATGTTGCAAAAAGTTGTAGTCAGATTCTTGGTCGGTCAAAAAAGAAAAAAAATCCAGTAGAGCCCAGTTTTCATGAATTTCATATGAATTGTTACATGTAAAAATGGAGTTATAAAATTATTGCTACAACTGTGAAACGCATATAAATTTAGAGACATATTTTTGTGCTTTATTTTTTGAAAGAGCAGTTTTCTAGGCATCAAAGTGTACAAGCACAGACAATTTTTAAATGTTAAACTGATCTGTCAGTACTGAACTAATATTATATTTTAGTATATTTGATTTTATTGTGTCTTAACCTGTCAGAAGACAAGTGAGAGGTAAAAATCACCTTCTTTTGTGATCATTATATCTTTTTGTACATAAATAGATATTTGTAATAGTGACTACATGCTCTGTCATGACGTACATATACTCCATATAAGCTGCGCTGTTAATATCAAAATTGAAATCGTCTCTTTTTTAATCAAAGGTTACTGTTGTCGAATACGAGTTTGAAACAGAACGGTAAGTGTCCACATACCTTTCATTATAAATTCTGGTGGATATATGTATGGAATATAGTCAACATATTTATTATTGTTAAGTGACTAAACATCATCAGAATATCTATAGGAGAAATAAAAGATCTAGCATCCTTTGTTTTATTGTCTTTGACAGGATTTTGAAGAAATTCTGTTTCGTTCGTTTAGGTGTTCAATTTGATCAGCTCACAATGTTTCACACTAGATATAAGTCATACGTTTACTGTTCTATACGTGTGATATTTCTTCCATGCAACGTCTGAGGCACAGGAAGGATAAATATGAACAACGTGTACATGTATCATTAGTATGTGATCATCTTGTTAGTCTTTCTAAAATTAGTGTAAGATTTATGGACTGATATGTTAGTAATTTACAACAGATGTATTTGCAGTCAATCTTATTAAAGATGTTCTTTACTTGATTAAACTTATAAATATTCTTGTGTTGATTTGTTCAGTTTATTACGCTGTCAGCGTCTTTTTGTAACGGCACAAACAAATACGATCCCAGTGGTAAAAAAAGTCTTTAAAAGCCATAAAGACTTCAATAATCATTAGCAGGTATGCAAACGCAGAGAAGAGCTTGATTAAATTAGGCGATAACTTCCGGTCTACTGGGAATTGAACGGAAGAAAAGGTCGTATTATTGTTATAGCACGATAAAATTAGAAACACGTTGTCGAACAATTTGAATTTCTGTAAACTGCTATTTGTCGGAGTTGTCAGGATTTATTGAACAGTAATTTACAAACTTGCCTTTCTTTCACGAGGTGTCATTTAATCAAAGTCTCATGAGGATCCAAAGATTATAACAAGTAGTTAAAGACAATAGAATATTCATGGTTTTCTCAGTGTGCCATATTGAAAGGCTAACGATGTGCTAAAATGGATATAATAATCATCTATTTTGACCTTTTCTACAAATTAATCAAAAACTATTATTCAAAGTAATACTCCGTAGTGTAAATTCATTCTGGTCATGTCACGCATGGAAATGTTATACAAAATAGGCGTATGTTTAATTATTTGTAGGATTTGAGGTCTAAGATAAATAATTCCTTTACTTATAGTTCATACTATAAAGTAGCTGAGTAAACAGTCTCATTTTACCATCATTTGTTTGTGAAAAGTTAGAAAAGTGCAAATTTCCCAGGTGTTTGGAAAGCCATCAGAACGTAAATAAATATTCATAATAATATCTTTCTTCAAAATGAAAGTTCAAGTTTTATAGTCCATCTTTCCGTTCTCGAAGACGCAAGGCTACTTCTACGAGCATAATCCGGTATAAACGCGAGAACGGGGCAAATGCAACACTCACAGTGAAGATTGGGTCTTGGTCTCTCGGGGCCAAGACATGCAGGCTTACGACGGCAAAAACTGACGATAGGACTTTCAGTTCTTCAAGTTCTTTTACAATTGAAGATGAGCCAACCAAATAATTTGATTGCGAAGTCGAAAGACGGTCAACGAAGACCAGGGACCAACATGTACTTAATTTATATTGGACGTCGTCCTCCAGCTTTTTAAAGGCACGAGAGACCTAAAGGTATTCGATGCTCTAAACCAATGTAGTAGTAGCCCAGATCTCCGAGAAAAATATGGACATGCGAAAAAGTTCAGGGTGAAGTATTATACATAATCTTTAACACTGAAAACAATGCTGAGAGTTCTGTCAATTAATTGTGTCCTTTTTGTGTCCTTTGTCTCTATTTATGTTTATATCACCATAATTTTTTTTAACTTTAGGGTTAAATATTCATTTGCCGATTCATTTACCAACTATTGATGTCAGATTCTTCAGGTATGACAAAAATTAATTTTCCTCCAACAATTTGCTCTTATATTCATGCCAACTGTCCTTTTACTTTGCACAGAAAATGTCCTCTAACACGGCACTGAAATCGTTCTATCATATAACAATTGTCCTTCAAGATGACGCACGAATTGTTCGCTTACATGACACATTGAAATGTCCTTCATTTGGCACTGTAACTCTTCTCCAAGATGACGCACTAATTGTCTGCTTACATGACACATTGAAATGTCCTTCATTTGACACTGTAACTGTTCTCCAAGATGAGACAAGAAATTTTTTCTCTCATATGAAATCTTCTGAACCCTTGATACATCTTCGAAGTACGTTGCAAATCATTGATTAATATTCTATGGGCCTTTTCAAAAATAAAAGAACTTGATGCAAGTAAAAAGTAGGATGAAGCGTAAAATATTCAAGTATCATACTAGTAAAACATAAAAATATTCACACGAATTGCAGGGTTTGTCGACGGGGTAAGCGTCTTCTGGTTGACTTGCATTACCAATCATTAGGGAAATACTATCTCCAAAGTTCACCCATATCCCAGGAAAAGTCATATAAAGACTCGGTGCTAAGTTTTGATTAAGGAAACACGCCAGTCGCAACTTGCTAGACCATTGTGCTGCACTGGTCAACCAACTCATGAAGGATACCAGAGAGTTTGCAGAGTGTTTATTTCAAACATTCCTCCTCGTATGCCTGGTAAGTAAATTATATCAGTTTGTGAAGCGCTTGTACATGTAAAGGGAGGATTCTCTAGCATATCGTATCAAATAACAAATTACCGAAGTTACTGTTAATTTATTTTCTGCATATGCGCATTTCGACAAGGATCTAAATAGAAAAGCCAAAATTCAGCTAAAGGACAAAGCTATGCATGAGGGAGATACTCCTTAGTTTTGAAGAATTTAGATATTGCAAGTTTTATTTAAATCGGTTTTCGGGTCAGCACCGAAGTACTCACTACTGGGTTGGTGAATACCCTCGGGGACTAACAGTCTACCAGCAGAGGCATCGGCCCAGTGGTAATATATAACAAAATATCGAAGTTACTGTTTATTTATTTTCTGCATATGCGCATTTCGACAACTTATGTCTCATCAGTGCAGATAAAACCAAAACATTTGGAAGTCAATTATCCGAAAACATGTAAAAGCTGATAGTGAACATCTAAATGAGATAAATATACACTTAATACGGGGAAAGAAGAGAAGCTTCAATTAAGGATTATAAAAAAAATCACAGGAAATTTCAAATAATCACGCTTGTCATAACTTTTAGTTTTGAGTCGTCCTCTTTCTTTATCAATCAAAATATTAAGCCGACTTAATTTTGTGTTTGATTAGCGTTCTTAATTGATATATAATATGTAAGAACTCATTGAAATATGGACTGTTTAGTGAGAGATCACCATGAATGGATAGACAGGTAAAAATAAATAAATAAGGGATGTGTTAATGGCAGATCGCTAGGTATAGGATTTCACAATTAGTTCCCATTGGAATACCGGTCGTCTAGTGGAAAATCAACCCACCAAACTCGACAAAAAGTCTATCATGGTAGTCATCCTTCGCATATTTGTTGCTCGAATCGGTGTGCTTCTTGACAAAATAATATATAATTCATGACCTAAGACCACATACTAGTATTTGTATCTGCGTCTATCATTTAATAGAAAAAATATATATAATATTAGTATTGATGAATAGAAGATTGTATAAAGAGTAGAAAAATCAAATTTATTGTATCCATGACTAAATTTTAATGAGACATCTTTCAGATTTTGAAGATCCACTAGATTTTCAAGAAATCTACATCTGGAAAAAAAACAACGGCAGTAGAATAACGAAGGAACAAAGCACAAGATTACATAAATCAAAGTCCAGAGACAAGGCAAAATCAAGAACACCAGAAGACGTAAGACCAAAGACACTACATGCGATTGACACCACTAGTAGAGTAAGCATCCTATTAATATTTGTGATTTTTCCTTCTTTAACAGTTGATAGAATGAGTGTCCATTAGAACTCGGGAGAGGGGTTTCCTAGAATAGCGAGAACTTGCTTTGCATGTTACTTTGTATGCAATTTTATGTACTTTGGGTACCAAATACAAAGACGGGAGACTTTCTTCGCCTGACTCTAAACGGAAAAAAAGACTTATCATTAATATTCCGAAATCTCGTCTTTTGTACTTGATATTGAAGTGTAAGTTGGATATCTTGTAGAGCTGTTAATTCAAACAATCTACTAGTATATACTGGCATTTACAAATAAAAAACAATATTATGAGATGTTTTTTTCTGCTGGAACAAAAAATATTTACCATGCAAGGTTTATTGGAACCTTACCATATCTAAATTTTTGTAAATTTTGTTGAAAACTAAGGAGTATCTCCCTCATGCAAAGCTCTGTCCGTAGCTTTAGATCACATTGTTTATTTGCTCTCTATCAGTTTTTAAACATCTTTGAGTGATGGCCTTCTAAACGTTTAGATTTTATCTGCACTGAATAGACATAAGTTGTCGAAATGCGCATATGTAGAAATTAAATTCATAGTAACTTCGGTATTTAGTTATTTATAAACCTTCTGGTACTTGAACGTTTAATGTTCATCGAGCATCGTTTTTTTGTAAACTTTTTGAAAGACTGAACGCATAGATTTTATCCAAAGGGTAAAGTGTCTGAGGTTCAGCTAACTCAAGTTTTAAAGCATAGACCACAATAGCATCCATCAATAATCTAAAATTATTTCTCCAGTTAATTGGGAAAAATTCTGTTTTTGAACCTTTTGGCAAGCAACTTACGTATGTATAGTTTAAAATATTCATAATGCCAAGGTCTCCCTTGGTGACATGGCTAGTGGACTATACAAAGAATTAATTAACAGATGTTTCTCCCGCAAGAATGGCAAACGAAGATATAAGTACATTGTTATAGGCAGCGAATAAGCATACTTTGTGAAATACGATTCAGAATCACAGAAAAAATGTACAGAAGAAGAAATGATTATAATGTTAGAGTTTCTGATCGACAATATATTTGTCCAGTTTGGAGGACTTGTTTTTCAACAGATTATCGGAATTCCAATGGGCACAAGTGTGCACCTCTTTTAGCCGATCTGTTTCTCCACTAATATGAAGCTGAATTCATCGAAGGGCTTCTTCAAAATAAAGATAAAAAACTGACTCAGTCCTTTAATTTCAGCTTCACTTATTATATCATATTTAATCACTAAACAACCCTCGCTTTGGGGATTTTCTTCATCTTATCTATCCAAAAGAGCTTGAAATTAAGGATACTACAGATACTTCCACATCGGCCTCGTTCCTTGACCTTCATCTTGAAATTGACAACATAGGTACATTACAAACTAGGTTGTATGACAAACGCGATTACTTATTTTTTCCAATAGTCAACTTTTCTTTGTGGCAACATTCCAAGAGCACCAGCATATGGAGTTTACATCTCAACTAATTCGCTACGCAAGGGCTTGTGGTCGTTACAGTGACTTCCTTGATAGAGCCCAGTTGCTTATAAATAGACTACTTAAGTAAGGGTACATTACCAAAAACTTAAAGTCATCAATACAGAAGTTTTACGGCCGACATCACGATCTTGTGGATCGTTACGGGATATCTGTTTCCCAAATGACAACAGATCTTTCCCTCTACAACTAAAGTTTGTTTTTCCTCTATCGGATTTGACTTTACGACCGGAGTTGACATGTTCAACACGGCGGGTGTCTTATAAGATATTTCAACATCATATTTTAACTGGCTGTGTGACGGGTGCCATGCATGAAGCAGATCATGCTAACCCTTCCGGAGCACCTGATGATACCTCAGTTTTTATAGGGGTTCACACTGCTAGTGTTTTAGTTTTGTGACTTTCTTATTCTTTTTTGTTTGTTTTGTCTTTGTCATACTGTCTCAATTCGTGTTGCTGTGAATTGCAGTGATTTTGGATTTATGATTTTAGAATTTCCCCTATTCTCGTTCTTGCTTCGGTATTCGTTTGCCGATGTATTTCAACACGGCGGGTGTCTTATAAGAAGCAGGAGATGCTTACTCTACCGGTACATCTGATCTCACCCATGGTTTTTATTGGGTCCATGTTGTTCATCTGTATGTGTGTCTTCGTTTTTCTTTGTTGTCCCGTACTCAAGTTGTGTCCTTGTTTCTTAGTGTTTCCGATGTTGCCTTTGTCCATGGATTGTTCGTTCTTTTGACTGACGGTTAGGTTCTCACTTACTTTACAGGGATGTGTGAGTTTAGATACTTTAAGATGAAATTAAATAATGAAGAAAAGATAACAGGAAACACTTACAATGGCCGAACATTACAATCACATGTCACAAATGCAAAAGAAAAACAATAAAATGACAAAAGAAAAACAGATAACGATAAGAACTCGGGATAGCCGGACTTGGTACCGGCACTAGCAACAGCTAGCGGTAGAGTTAAACCGGTTTATGGGTACCCAAACCTCCCCTTTCTGTATCCCTTTTCCTGTAGTATAGTAAACTTACAAATAAAACCCAATACAAGTAGATCACTAACTCCAAGACCACAATCTTGAAAAGGAAAGAATAAAAAAACGTAATTTGGAAAGATGCGTGGTCAAGGAGTGCTCGCCGCTAAACTGTCGGCTAGCTCAAGGAGCCTAGTCTGCTGGTAAAACACTGTCACACTACTGAATAATAATCAAATTCAAACTTCCCGAAGGGTTGGGTTAAGAATCATCATGGATTTCAGTAGACATCAGCAGTATCAGTGAGAGGCCAGTATAATAGTAAAATCTTCAGTTCATTTCAAGTCAATATAACGGAATCATGAAGATTATCAGGTCAGTATCCCCTATCACGTAAAGAATGTAAGTTACGTCCCAGTTTTTCTGGATTTGTTTTTATCAGTTTTTTGACATTTTTAACATCATTTCCGTAAAAACGAGGATGAGGAAACCATTAGTAATAAGCTGTTTGCGTGTTACATTATATTAAGCTATCAAATGTTTATATCTTCTATAATAAAACTTCTTAACTATGAAATCTGTAACCTTGTTGTAAAAGTTTAGATGTGATAGTAAGGTTACGTCCATAAAAGTAGTCAAGAGTAGAACAGACGCGTGCGAATCGTACCAGTTGAAATGCATACACCCCGTATGATGGAGCTAGAGGAATGTAGCCGTCAAGGAAAGGGAAATTAGTAATAGTGAAATCAAAATCATCCCTTTTATTATGTATACAAAAATACCGAAGTTGCATAAAAACAGTAAATTTCGTTATGCTGTACGCGTGTTTCAAGGAGTAATATTTTAGTTTTATTTTACCAGAGTCAATAATGATAGTTTTGAGTCATAGTTAGCTTTATTTAATTTCAGATATTGTGGTTAAAAAATCTAAAAACTGGCGATTGTCAATAGTAAGGATATCGTCAATGAACTAAATGTTTTCATTGAAAATAGAAATAAGTTTTTCACTGTTTGGTATGGTTCTCTATTGAAGTTTTTTTCCATGAAGTCTCGTTCTTAACAGAACAGAAAAAGATCTGCAATGAGAGGTGCACAATTTGTACCCATGGAAATACCTATGACCTGTTGATAAATAGTGTAACCAAAACGAACAAAAATGTTGTCCAGCAAAGGAGTGAGTGCATTAATCATATCATCACATGTCCAGGAACAATGATTATTGTAAAGCGGATAGATCAAATAATAAAACGGATCTAAACGGATGGCGGAAAATGGTGGTCATTTCAAAGATAATCACCAAAGCACCTATCACTTTCGATTTGGCCTCGTGAATATGACATTATGACTCATGTGAGTTCAAACTTGCACATGAAGACAAACAACAACGAATGCAAATTTCATGTGCAAGTAATTCTACAAACATTAACTAATAAAATTTTCATCCAGCAAAGTCGACGACGGTATTTTTACGTTATCCCATGTCCCGGAGAAACACTTATCAATCATATTACGTGGGCCTCCACTGTTAAATTGATCTGTGACACCAGAATTATGTAGATTCTGTGTATACCCACCGTGCAAACATTAATTTCACTTATTTTGAACATTGATTTCTATAATAACATTCATGTCAGGACTACATTTCACAGCATGAACACGTTTATTATGTGACAATTATCATGATTGACTTTTGAACAGAGATTCACGCCTTCGGTCCAATAAAGAAGGCAAATATTTATTTAAATGACAGGATTAAATGGATAAGTGAGCAGCAGGGACTGAAACATGATACACTGAATTTCACTTGAACAGGACATTTAATACAATAAACATGACAATAAATATCTGTTACAATTATTTATTTGATTAATAAGGTTAAGAAAGTAACTGTGACGTCCCAGAATCTTGTCACCGTTATAATGATGGACGTTGGTCTGACCTGTAAATGAAAAGGTGATTGCTTTCCATCCCCAATCATTCTTTATTTCACATTTAAGAAATAACAGAGAACACGTTTATGAATATTATTTGTGTCTCCCTTATTAAGACATTAACACATTGAGATATTTCATTTTAAATGTTAAACGATAAATATTAAACGAATTACCTCCCTTGTAAAAAAAATACAAATAAAAATCAATAAATAAAATGCTCAAAAAATAAAATACTAATAAAAATTAAAAATAATTGAAATAATCTGGATATATCATATGTCCTTATGAGTTTGTATGTCTGCTGCACGATGAATTGCTCTGTGTAACAAATTTATTCTCAATTAAAAAGGGAGTTACCTCCCGTACTCCAGCCATACATTATCCGTTAATTCAATATTTTTTGGATTCGTTTTCATGAATGTTAACATGCCTGCTACAACTGTCAGATACTTTTTCCGGTTTCTGGCACAAGTGTGAATGCATAAAATCACCTGCACGTGAAATACGAGGTAAATTAAATGGAAAATCCACAGAAAACATACTTTACGTACAACTAGAAAATTCATCATGATTTTAATGAGCCGTTTAATTTGTTTTCGCATAACAGTCGGTATTGTCGTCACTCCAACAAGTGTAATTTGTTCCGAATGCTAACAGTTCTCTTGATCTTCGATCCCCCTCCCAGCATGCAACAGGATGGATACAGCACCAATTATTCCGTATTAAACGTGCGCGTGTAATTAAAACTTATTTCATGGTGTGTAAGGGTAATAATGACTTTTATAAGTCCTTTCATTAGCCAAATAAACATCTGTATTTGTAGTTTTACAACGGAAGATCTTAATTCTAGGTGTATATTGGTGAAAGACAAGTGTCAGGGTAAATAGGAATACCAGATAATTAGTACGACATATCATCATTACATGTTTGTGATATTTTGTAATTATTTATATATTAATCAAATTACATTTTAATAAAGCAATTATAGACAGACAAATCTTACAAATTTATTATTAAATAACTGTCAATTTATTTTCTGTAGACGGCCATTTTGACAAATAAATACAAGGAAAGCAGTATCAAAGTTAATTGAGAACAAATAACATATGGGGTGTAAATAGAAGGCCAGAATCAGCCAAGACCAGAGCTACGAACGAGGGATTAAACAAAATTTTAGAAATTTCGATATTCCAGTTTTTTTTATAAATCAAACTCGATGTGTCCAGAATGACGAAACAAAAATTCAGCTCTTAATTATAATAAAAGTAGTTGCACAAAATGTATCTTTATAAAATGACACGATCGGAGGTAACGCCGTATTGATGCGTTTTATTTCCATCAGCTATCCGAAGTCTATAATGACCACATCAGTATAGTGTGAACATATAAAAAAATACCTGTATATTGACACGAAATTGTAAAAAAATCGGCGCAAATAAAAGAAATAATCGGCGCAAATGAAAGAAAAAATCGGCGCAACTGATGTAAATGCAAAACCCCGATGACCACATTACCCAACACGTCAGTCGAAACAAATTTACATACCCTATGAAAAACGTAGTATTGAAAACTTCTACAAGTGCTTAGTATAGCACTTTTCAAAAAGTGTTGTTATCTTTTCCTTGATTTGAACTCTCCCATCAAATGGAGGTACAAACACTCTTCGCTTCCAATTATCATTCGTACGGTTGACTAACAATATGAAACTTAAACCCTGAATACATTTTAATTATAACAAAATAAGTGCAGTATCACAGTAAACCACAGTAAACAATGACATTGTAATCTAAATGTGAACAGTTTTATGAACTGTGTTCAGGATAAACAACACTTGTCGTGTTGGGTTGATAAACGGAACTGTTTATTTGTATTTAAATGCCGAAACCGAAGGGCGGACCAAATCATTTTTTGAAAAGGCCTATTAGCATCTACTCATACTTGTACATCCGGGGCACTTGATGCTTTTCTCGGTTTTATTGGAGTTCACACTAAGTGCGTTGTGTTATGTGACTGTCTAATTGTCATTCAATAACAATCAAATAATTTGTTTTCCTGTGTTCTCGTTTTAAATTTTGCTCTTAAGACAAAAAAAAAGTGCACACCTACAATTGCCGAAAATTACAACCACAGGACATAATCTATAAGGGAACTACACTAGAGTAACTAAAGACAAACGTAAATACATACATATTTTGTACTGTGTTCCTTTGGAATTCTTCTGTCTCGTTGTTTTATAGAGAGCATGCCATTCATTCCGTATGCTTGTATTTCTGTTTTCTATTCAAATGTGTGAATTATTATTGGATTTCTAAATGTTTTGATTTATCTGCACTGAAGAGACATAAATTGCATAATATGCAGAGAGTAAATTAACAGTAACTTCGGTATTTTGTTATTTATTACTACTGGGCCGATGCCTCTGCTGGTGGACTGTTAGTCCCCGAGAATATTCACCAACCCAGTACTTCGGTGCTGGCCCGAAAATCGATTATTTGGAAACTATAACAAAATTTTGTTGAAACTAATGAGTATCTCCCTCTCCCTTAGCTCTGTCCTTAGCTGATTTTGGCTTTACTTTTAAGATCATTTTGGTAATTTATTGTCTATCAGCTTTTACACACATTTCAGTTTATGGATTTCCAAATGTTTTGATTTTATCTGCACTGAAGAGACATAAATTGTCGAAATGCACATATGCAGAAAGTAAATTAACAGTAACTTCTGTATTTTGTTATTTAATTAACAACTGCATTGAAATGAAGATAACAGTTTATAACGAAATTGGATTTTCTGCAAAACAAATTCTGAAAAACAAAATTAGTTTGCTGAGTATGAATGACCAATATATTGAGGGAGTAAAAATGACTTTCTCGTGTATAAAGATGATTAATTATTTCTCACACCACGAATAAGTATGATTTTCTACAAAATTCGATTTTATCACGCTACAGATTAACTACAAAATATTTTGTATAAATTTCTAATAAGATCAATCAACAAAAACAAGAGAGAGCAACTTTACTTTGTCAAATTATAATAAATTACCCTCATTATAGACCCTTGTTCCAAATGAAATATGAATATCAATGATAAATACTGATTATTGAATATGATAAATATGATTTCTTTATTTTTTAGATGGGGTAAGATTGATAGAACCAATTTAAATACAATTTAATGTTTGATTTTTTAAAGAGAATTGCCGACAGTCAACAAGGATAAAAGCTACAACTGGCTCCCTTCAGCAATACATTCAACAGAGGTTTCCCCGTAAAGTTCGTGGACAGGATATATAAAAATAAAATGTTTTCGTAAAATTATTGCAGTTGGAGTTAACATCTATATGTGTTATGGTCTCATGTTCATTTACTCCATATCCTTGCGTAAAATATTGTATATATCGTTTGTGAATGTTTATCCAATCTCATATGAAAAATTTCAAATTTGACTGCACTAAAAAAAAAAAAAAAAAAAAAAAAAAAAAAAAAAAAAAAAAAAAAAAACTGCATGCATTAATGTCAAAAGGAAATGTCTACTAATTAGTATTTGGTTGTATTTCATAAATTTATATGAATATTCAAATGAATATAATGTTTATACTGTTTTCAACATCCAAATTGAACGAAGTGATGATTCTAATGATATGAAATAGCAAATTACCTGACCTTAAAATGTTTCAAGACGGACTAGGCAATTAAAGAGAACTACTGTTTTTTAATTTTTTTTAAACGCGGAGCAGTGACGTTAGACTAATGACGTTCACAAATCGGTAAACTCCCTCAAATACCAACAAAATCGCAAATTATTTAGAAGAACAAAATGGTAGCATGTGCTTTTCATTAGTATTCAAGTGAAACAGAAAAATTTTAAACACGAAAATCAGTTTAAATGCTATATGAAGCAAAACATGCAATCTTTCATCAACAACAAAGCTTGAGGCTCGGGGATATTATTGACCATGATCGTCGACTGTTATTTAATGAAGTTGGCAAGTTGTTCAGAATTAAAATATAGTCTCTTACATTGTTTCCAGTTTCTTACGTATATTTCCCACATCGAGATATTTAAATTTTCACGTTTTAAAGTTCAAGGTTTACACGAGAACTTTAAAATGTAAAAATTTAACTATCGAGATGCGAGGAATTATCGTAATAAACCGGAAAACAATGTTAGAGATTGTTTCTCTAATTTCTACTCAATTTATTTGAAGTAAAACGATCTCCTTAGTCTACAGTCTCAACTATTTTGTTGCTATCATCGTTGCTATTTGTATCATTACACCATTCATTGAAAGGGTTGTTGAGTATAATATTTTTGATAAAAATGTCATATTATAAAATACATTAAGTAATCTTAGTCATCGATTATGCAGGTGTTAATTTCATCAACATCCGGTTGCACCATTTTTAGAAATTGACACGAGACATTTACATGATTGACCAATCGCCAACTGAGATCAAATTTCCAAACATGTTGATTATTATTTCGATAACCAATCTGTCAGGAGGTGTTTAAATTTGCTAGAAATTAGAGAAAAAAAATATATATCGAATTCCCTGCATATTATTTAAGGACTAGAAAAGGAAAAAAATCCGTTAACAGCGAATTCTTCATGATATGTTAACAAACCAAGGACATCTCAGGGTGTATAGCATTAGTCTGTTTTGGTCATAGAAGGGCATAGAGCAAAAATTTGTAGTACTTTGAATGCCAAGAACTTTGTATACTTATGCATCAAAACACATTGTAAATGAAAATATTGGTTTCATACATGCATATACATATCATGTTGTTTCTTTAGATTGCTCACTAACTCCACGGACATCCCAAGTACAAGATGATAAGGCCAACATTTTATTTATTACCGGGTTTACGAATCAGTCGACCCAATTTTACTGAAAATGGAAATAAAAATAAAAGAAGCTGTGTTAATTTTAAATCTTCCATCGACTCCTCGAACTGTGATGATGATTGGCTTTTCCGTGTTTTCTTATAAAATTTTAGTTTCTTGATATTTAGGTTATTGGATGTGGTTTGTTTTCATTGATTTATTCACTTTTTTACATTTTTTGGGGCCATTTAGGGCTTGCTATATGGTGTGAGGTTCCTCACTGTGTTGAAGCCCGTACGGTGACCCCTAGATGTTTTGTTTTGGGTCGTTTTAACCTGGATATGGGTTGTTGTCTCCTTGACATTTACCCCATTTCCTTTCTTTTTCATATGTGTCGCCTTCAAAATGAAAAAAATGAATACTTTACCGGAAGTCTTCTGGTTCCTGGTTAACAAAAGTGGACAACTCCATGGAAACTTACTCTGTTAAAATGTCATATTAAAAGTCGCAGTTGGAGACCTCCTTTGCGAAGTTGTTGACGAGCTTAACAAGGTAAAACTGACGAGAAGCTTGTCAGAGACGTGAATGTCTGTTGACATGATGGATACCCTGAATATGTTTTCCGTGATTGTTCAGTCCTTTGAGTAAGAACCTGATCCAGATAGTAATTCTTACACCGGTCTCTTAGCAGAAACCCTAACGTTGTTATTTTTTTGTCGACACTGAATCATTTTTATGATGAATACATCGGCAAACGAATACCGAAGCAAGAACGAGGAAAGGGGATATTCTAAAATCATAAAACTGATTTTATTCCTGAAGTCGTGGTGCAAATGTTGAAAAATACATTGTGGAATGTAAAGATATAGTTGCACAGAAAACATAACCACACAAACATAACCACAATTGAGACTACACGGGATATATTGTTATGAATGATAAGGCAACTCGTGTGTCAGTCCCGATACATTACAATGAAAGGATATGGAGTAAATATACATGAAACAAAGTCTCTACAAATACATCGTAACCAAGCAGTGGAACACTTTTATTGTCGTTCTTTATCTTGAAGTCACTATGAGACTTTAAACAGTGAGCTATGCTCCTATCTCGTATTAAGTTCTAGACCGGTTTTATTAACAACACTACCTTTATGTTTCTGCTTACTATCAATGGATTTTAGATTGTAAAAAAAACATTAAAGAATTAGCTGGCAAAGTGTTCTAACAACCACTGTCATCCCTGTTTCCTGACGATATAACCATATCCCTTCATTGTTAAATAGAAGAAAATCACAACATAAACAACTGAAAGGCAGTACTCATACCTGCCAACAATGACAACATAAACAACTGAAAGGCACTACTCATACCTGCCAACAATCACAACAAAAATAACTGAAAGGCACTCTTCATACCTGCCAACAATCACAACAAAAACAACTGAAAGGCACTCATACCTGCCAACAATCACAACAAAAACAACTGAAAGGCACTACTCATACCTGCCAACAATAACACAAAAACAACTGAAAGGCACTACTCATACCTGCCAACAATCACAACATAAACTACTGAAAGGCACTACTCATACCTGCCAACAATCACAACATAAACAAC
>MJUU01041239.1:57691-77658 GCA_002080025.1 Modiolus philippinarum
ATCTCAAATACAACTTGCATTTGAAGAATTTTTGGTAATAAGGTAAATGAATACTTGTTTGAATGGGTAAACCTATACATGATATTCTGTTAGATTGAAAAAAAAAAAAAACAAACAAACTTTCTAAGTTGAACATGAGAGACGGTGACGCAGGTCCAGACATGTAATTGGTCTTGTTACCACATGAAAATTGTCGAGTGTGTTTTGATCATATGAAAATTGCACATGCTGTTTTGATCACGAAAATTCCGAACACGTGAACATTGAACGTTATGTTTTGTTCACATGCAGGTTGTACAGCGTGTTTTGATTACATGAACATTGTACAGTGTGCTTTGATCACATGAACATTGTACAGTATGTCTTGATCACACAAACATTCTACAGTGTGCTTCGATCACATGATCGTTGTGCAATGTGTTTTCATCACATGAACATTGTATATTATGTTTTGATCATATAAAAATTGTATATTATGCTTTGATCTCACCAACATTGTACAGTGTGCTTTGGTCACATCAACATTGTACAGTGTGCTTTGGACACATGAATATTGTACAGTGTGCTTGATCAAATGAACATTGTACAGTGTGTTTTGATCACATGAACATTGTACAGTGTGCTTTTAATCATACAAACATTGTACAGTGTGCTTTGATCATATATACATTGTACAGTGTGCTTTGATCACACGGAAATTGTACAGTGTGTTTTGATCACAGTGTGTTTTGATCACATGAACATTGTACAGTGTGCTTTGATCACACGAAGATTGTACAGTGTGTTTTAATCGCACGCACATTGTACAATGTGTTTTGATTACATGAACATTGTACAGTGTGCTTTGATCCCAGTGTGTTTTGATCACATGAACATTGTACAGTGTGCTTTGAACACACGAAGATTGTACAGTGTACTTTGATCACACAAACATTGTACAGTGTGATTTGATCACACGAACAGTGTATTTTGATTACATGAACATTGTATATTATGTTTTGATCACATGAACATTGTACAGTGTGCTTTGATCACACGAACATTGTACAGTTTGCTTTGATCACATGAACAGTGTATTTTGATTACATGAATATTGTATATTATGCTTTGATCACATGAACATTGTACAGTGTCACATATACATTGTACAGTGTGTTTTGATTACATGGACATTGTACAGTGTGTTTCGATCCCATGAACATTTTACAGTGCATTTTTGTCATGTGAACAATGTACTGTGCATTTTGATTACATGAACATTGTACATTTTGTTTTGATCACATTAAAATTTTACATAACGTTTTGATCACATCAATATTGTACAGTGTGTTTTGATCACGTGTACATTTTTCAGAGTGTTTTGATCGTGGAAACATTGTACATAATGTTTTTATTACAATATGGTATGATCACATGTACATGGCACAGTATGTTTTATTCACATTAATATTGTACAATATGTCTTGATCAAACGAACACTGAACAATATGTTATGTACGATGTGTTTTGATTACATTAACACTGTACAGTATGTTTTGATCATATAAATATTGAACAGTGTGTTTTGACCACATGAAATGTTACACCTATGTATCCTTCTTGTCATAGGTGCTGGAATGTCAACAAACATAAAATTAACTGGCAAAGTGCTCTTACAACTACTGTCATCCGTTGTCTGATAAAAAGATAACTACGAATAAACAACTACAGGGCACTCATCGAGTCAATAGTAAGAAGTCTAATGAGATGTGGCCACTATAAACAGAAAATTACAAAAAAAATAACATAAGTCAGTTTTGTTGCAAATAACACAGTAAAACAACTCGCTTGTGACAAATACAGATATCTCACTTATCTTGCGGAATGCGTAATATCAGACATAACCAACCTGTGTACATAAAACATGCATATTCACACCAAAACCCAATAAACGTCATCCAAACTTGTTTCAAAAATTGTATAAATTTTTAACGAATGTATTAAAACAGTTAAAGCCATCTAAAAAAGAATATTTTTCATTAAATACTTTTCTCCAAACATGCTTGTCTTACCGTTGAAAATAACTGTTAAATTGCACTACAAAATTGCACAAAAAAAATTAAAATAAAAAATGGAAACACATTTAATTTTTCTTCAAACTTTTGACACCTTTAAGCATTTGCTATAATCTTACTCTGGTAATTAATGAAGTGCACGTGCTTGCATGTAGTCCCTAATTACAAAAAGATGTAGACAAAATACTGTTTGATGTAGCCAGATAAAGCGTTTTGATGAGCGATAATTGCTTAAAATCTGCAATCTATGATAGCATTTCATATGTAAACAACATTTAAAACACTCTATGTCAATTATAATATTAAGATTACCTTGCATTTTATAGTTTTATCCAGAAAAAAGCAATAAATCGTTCAAAAAGATTGATATAATTTGATACCTCCCTAACCTTTTCCTTTCAGTAAGTTGTCTAAAGCCTTTTCAACATTTGCACCTATCAATTAAATTGATGTATTGAGATTTCTTAAAATTATTTAATACTTTCTCGGTATTTAGAAATAGTTAACATGTTATTTTACTGGTGATTATATCTATACCTGACATTTCTATACCCTTTCTGTGATAAAAAAGGGTTTAAAATAACTGAAAACATTGGCAAATACGCTAAACATTAATATTTAGATTCATGGTTTCATTGTACATAAAAAAATGGAGATTGTCGATCTAGGTGAAGGCAGTTCGGTTGTTCAAATAGTTACTTAAAGGACAAAATGTAAAAAAAAATCAAATCAAAGAAGAGTTTCACATGTTTTACCAGATACTACAAGTACATGACTTAAAAATGACGGCCTATAAGGACCCTGCTCCTAGATATGATATTTATTTGCACTAAAGAGAACTATTATATGATGAAAATCAGTGGGGCATTCCATATTTCGTTTGCTGATTTTATTTAATTATACAAGTATTATCCATAACATTTTTCTCTCAAAACAGATGAAACGTTTATAATGATAAAGAAGTTCTATTTTGTTGCCTCCATTTTTGTATTGTTTCTCTTCGTTTTTGTTTGTTAGTTAATTTCATGTTCTATTTCTTCCTTTAGATATTACAGTTAATACATTTTGTTATTGACAATAGATTCCGAACATAACAAGTTTTGCGTTCGAACACATTTTCGATTAAACACGGAGATCTGTGTGTCTGATTGTAATAAGTACTGACAATGGAAAGTGTTTTAGTATAAGTTTGTATGATATAAATAGTAAATGTTTACATTTAACATTAATATCAACCTTTGTTTAACCTTCTTCTGTCACATATTGCAGTCAAATATTACGGTTTATCCTAATTCCGGATGACATTAACATGACCCTTCCCGATGTTGTACACGTTGTTATGTGTAATTTGCACATCACAACAACGTTTTTACAACAGGAATGTTGTCGTTGCCTGGTGATCCTGGCAAAGATATTACATCGTTTTACCCCATTTGTCCTTGGTGTTGGCATCAACAGATTGGCATGTAAGTAACACATGCATTTTTGCCCCAGAACACGTCAAAATGGCAGGTGTCCATCTGCTTTTCGTTGACATTCCTGCACCAGTACAAATATGGCTACTCTTCAATTAACGGAATGGATATTACAGTATTTGTAGAGACTCGGTCTGTACAAATACTGTATTTGTAGAGACTTTGTCCCATGTGCATTTACTCCATATCCCTTCATTGATTATGTATGTATTAAAAGACACAAATAGCTGTTAACAGAAATATTAGATGAAAAAAATCAGATTTTGACAGTATTTTGTTAAAACAATGTAGAAGTTATTGAAAAATAAACAAATTACAAAAATGAGCTTCTAAAATTTTAAAAATAAAAAATTTACTAATCTATTGAACAGATATATCATGTTTGGGAGGGGGATTTGCGAAAAATTCCAGTCGAGAGATTTTATATTTTCCGAGCCCAACGGGCATTTTCGAGACTTGTATTTTTCGCAAATTCCCCGACCAGACATGATATATCTGTTTAATTCTACCGAACGAGCTATGTAAAGCGCGCAGATGACGTCATTTTTGAATTTTTTACAAGCGTCTCAGTGAAGGGTTAAAAATGGCAATTTTTAAGCAAATACCCCAGCAGAGGGTTAAAAGTGACGAATGTTTAGGCAAATACCCCACTGTTCCAAAATTTGTTTAAATGCCATGGATTTGTCAAAAATACATTGGTATTCGACCAATCAAATTGCAGCATATTATCATAAGGTAGAATTAAAGAAAAAAGCCTTCCAAGCAGTCACAACAGGAAGAGAAAGTAACATCGGAAAAACAAAGAAACAAAGACATGACATCAGCACGACACAGAAAAAAAATGGAGACACACTTAAAAAACATGGGTGAGATCAGGTGCACCGATAAAGTAAGCATCTGATGCTTCTTATTAGACAACCGCCGTGTTGAACATTCCAACTCCTGTATTAAAGTCAAATCCGGTAGAGGAAAAACAAACTTTAGTGACAAAGAGAAAAATCTGTTGTCATCTGGGAAACAGATATCCCATAGAGGTCCACAAGATCATGATGTCGACCGTAAGACTTCTGTTGTGATGAACTGAAGTTATTGGTAAAATACCCTTGCTTAAGTACGCTATTTGTAACGAACCGAGCTCTATCAAGGTAATCACTGCATCGAGAAAACTGGTATTTACTTTATGAAGATTGATAAACAGAATGGATTTATAAACAGAATGGGTATGCAAGTCCACCCCTTTATTCTGAGTGATATATGTTAATAGGGACTTTAACACAGAAATGAATTCAGCTTTACTGAGCACTTTCCGTAACGCCTGGTGATACCTCAGTTTTTGTAGGCGTTCACATTTGCTAGTGCTTTATTTTTGTGAGGTTCTTTTTTTTTGTTAAATATATTTTCTATTATTATTCTTTACTATAGAAACTATGGTAAAAATAATTTTGATATTTCTACAAGTAATAACGCGTAGGCAAAATAACTGTTGGGGAAAGTGCGCGTAGGCAAAATAACTAATTTGAATAAGGCGCGCGCTTTAGCACGTCGAACAAATAACTAGTTATTTCCCTTGTCGTCAACGTTAACGTAAATAAACATGGCTGCCAATCGGTTCGGCTGCAGCACTGACAGGGACATTACGATAATCCCAGATAAAAAAAAACATAAGTACTTAACATTCGTACATCAGTATGCTCTTTCTACAGATGAAATAATTAAAGTTTTGAGGAAAAAGCTCATAACGATTTTTTTCTGTGAACGCCCGTAAAAAGGATCGAAGGCGAAGCACTGGAACTTGCTCCCGATTTAAAAAAAAACTTTTTTATTTATAGTTGACTAATATGTTGCTTTTCAGGTCGTGAGGAAGTCCCTGTAATGTAAGCAAATACTAACTCACCACACATTACTAAATTCATTCGTTTTGTTTATTTAGACATTTGTCATATGGATTTGATACTGATATCATAAACACCGTTTTTTTAGTCTTTAGTTCAGTATAATAATACAGTTATGGCCATTAATCGACTTCGGATAATATCCATAATTATTTAATCTCGAAAAGGTTATTTTACCTCGGTCCTACGGACCTCGGAAAAATAACCTTTTCTCGATTAAATAATTATGGATATTACCCTAAATTAAAGGTCATAATTGTATATTGTCTCTTTGCGTGATCTCTCTATCCCATCTTCCTTGTATCAATTTGTTCAGTGGTCAGATCTTTCTATTCTCGTGATTTTGATATCGCTTTGTTCAACGGTTTCTCTATCCCTCAATCCTCTTGTTCCTTATATTTCTTTGTTTTGGTAATCCTTCTGTCCTTGTGTTCCTAACTAAATCTCTAACTGTCATCATTATTCTTTGCATCATCATGTTCCTAATATCTCTGTCTTAATGTTGCTCATATCTTTGTGTACTGATATCTCTATACTCATGCCTGTAATGATCTTTCTAACCACATACTGATATTATTTCTTTGTTTACAGATCTTTCCATTCTATAGTCTTCCTAATGTATACTCCTCAATTCTCATATTCATAAAATGTTCCCTATGTTTAATTAACTATCTTTTCTAATATCTTTCGTTTTGTTCAGTGGTTTCTTTATCATCATCTTTTTCTGGTCATCTCTCTATCATGTTTTGGAAGTTTCGATTTATCTCATTTATACCTTCGTCTTGTTTCTGCTTTTGGTTTTTGGAAGTATCCACTGTTTCGAATGGCATACAATCGTAATGACTGTCTTCATCAAGTTCATGATCAAGATTAACCTCCCAGAAGTCTATCGGCAAATGACAAATGTTCGGTACTATCTTCCACGCTATCTGATATTCCATTGTGTTCTGAACCTCTGAGATTATCATACAAAACTCTAAAAGACGGGAAGTACAAACAGATTTCAATAATAGAGATATGTATCATTAACATTTATAACTATAAACTTCTGTTGAACCCGTAATTACCCCAGTATCAACCATATAACTATAGATCCATAAGGAAATAAAACCTAATTGAATTAATATGCCAATGTACGAAACAGAAAAAGTCGAGCACAATTCTGTTTTTTCATCAATAGAAAAAGAGTAAAATTTCGCATAATGTTAATCAACCACGAGGACTTACAGTCCACAATCAGAGTCATTGAACAAGCGTTAATAAAACAATAAATACGCCGAAGCTACAGCCACCTTGAGGTCCTATCTTTCACTTGATCGTGCTCTGGTATTAAAATGTAGCAGGCTGTATTGTACCTTGGTTTCTGTTTTGTGTCAGAAATACTCACAGGGGGGTCACTTCCTATATAGAGGTATATACAGACGTGCCGCTGGAATGGCCCGGTTTTTTGCAGTTGTCAACTATATGAATGGGTAGTAATTTTTGACATCATATATATAAATGGGTCGTAAATTATCCCCAAATGGCCAGAATCTCTACTGGTTGCTCTAATTAATCAACTATTATCATAATTTGATGTTTAAGAACATTCCTGTTGTGAAATAAATGGTTTTCTGACACCAATTACACATTTTTACTATACAGTTGGGTTGCTTATTTTTGAAATTTACTATATGAATGGGTCAACTTTGTGTTTGGGGAACTATATGAAAGGGGGGTATTTTCAAGATGCCAGCGGCAGGCTTGTACCCAATTCTACCCGAAGTGACCCCCCCCCTGTGGAAATACTCAAGATCAAATTTGTATTTTGTTATTGTTTTTTGGTTTTCATTGTTTCGCATTCTTTGTTGTTGTTCGTTATTTTTTTTCGAATTGTGCTTTGTGTATTCTTTTGCATTTTTTCTGTTTTACTTTTGTTTGTTTGTTTGTTTTTAATTTCGTTTTTCACAAATTTGATAAAGCAGAGAGACCGAGTAATTGTTAGCATCTTTTTGTAAATAAATATTTTAAAACACTTATCTTTTACTTTTACCGAAGCATTTTAACATTCAACACTGTATTTCAATACAAAAAAGTAAATGTTATCCAAATGGTTAGTGCAATGTAAATTAAAACAGATGGATAAAAACCGGAAGTTTGAACAGTTGTTCAGACATGGCGATGACATTTGTGTGCATCCGTTATTTGGGATGTCTTAATACCGTAATTACCGTTAGATATGTATATTTCATTTGTTGCCTCACTAACTTTGGATGTAAAACTGTGAAGACTCAGGCTGTCTGTCTTGTCAAAATATATATACTATACTCTGTTAATTGTTTTTAACTGTTTTCATCAGTTGTCACTGCTAATTAAGATCGATAGTATTTTCTTGTATAGAGTTATAGTGATATCTATACAAGAATGACAGGGAAGAACTTTTTCTCTCATTAGTTTTTACATACTGTTTTCACACTTTTTCATTTTGATTTTCAGGAAAAAGGCGGAAAACGAATACCTAACAAGGAGAACTTTGGGGAATGCAAATAAAATGTCAATAAATAGATAAATAGATACTTAAATAAACTGATTGATTAAACAAATAAATAAAGATTCGAAAATATGGAGGCAACACATATAAAAAATACAAAGAAGGGCAACAAATAGGCAACACATATCAAAATACAATGAAGGGCAACAAATAGGCTACACATAACAAAATACAATGAAAGGCAACAAATAGGCAACACATATCAAAATACAATGAAGGGCAACAAATAGGCAACACATATCAAAAATACAATGAAGGGCAACAAAGATCAATTTGACTGTTAACAGAGCAGGACATGCTTACCCTTCCGGACCACCTGATGTTGCTCTCACTTTTTATGGGAGTTCACACTGTCAGTGCTTTAGTTTTGTCTTCGTTAGTGATGTTTTTGATACCGATCTGTCCATGTCCATGTTTGAATACATAAGTAATTACAAAGGCTTTTCAAAATTTGACCTTGGTATTGTTTGAGGGTTAGAGAAATAACACGTACCATGGAGTTTAATTGGTTCGCAAATGACATCATCCAGTCAGCTTAATAACAGATCTCTCTAAAACATATATATGCCTCACTGACCTTGTGACGGGTGCTGTTAACAGAGCAGGACATGCTTACCCTTTCGGAGCACCTGATGTCACTCTCAGTTTCACTGGAGTTCACACTGTGAGTGCCTTGTTTTTGAATGTTGTGCTTTCTATATCTTTGCTTTGTTTCTGTCTAACGTCAATTTTTTACTGCGTCATTGTTTTCTGTGTTCTCGTTTTCGCCATGTCTTTGGACTTCGATTTTTGTAAATTCCACACCTTTGTTCCTTCGGTATTCTATTGCCGTTGTTTGACATAATTGTCCCAGCAAAAAAAAAAAAAAAAAAAAAAAAAAAAAAAAAAAAAAAAAAATGAAAAAATGTTGTCCCATGTCGTTGGTTACGCCCCCTGTAGAATTCGCTACAACAAAATTCCTTGCTCATGGTTAGTTCAAGATAAAGAAAAACAATAAAAGCGTTGTTGCATTGCCTAGTTTTACCATGTATTTGTAGAAAGTTTATTTCATTAACATTTTCTCACTATCTTTCGTTGTTTATTGCATTACGTAGGAAAATGGACTTAATGTGAAATGAAGTGTGGTATGTCTGAAATATAGGAATACTATCACCCCAAAAACGGAGGTCCTCTATAATATTTGCATCAGTTTCATCAGTATGGAAGTTACTAGTCCAAGTATGATGCTTATCATGCTAATGCCCATTATTAGTGACCATTTTCTAGAAATAGAAAGGGGTCGATATAAAAAATTAAACAGAAATGAAAGATTATGTCAAATGTGCAATTCAAAAGTCATCGAAGATGAGGTTCACTACTTTTTCCATTGTCCAAAGTATAACAACATACGAAATCAATTTAATATAGTTAATCTTTCCGATACAAAAAACGAACAAGATAAATTTTTAAAAATTATGTCAGCTCCGAATCATTTGCAGTTTGTTGCTCCATTTATTAAAAAGTCTTTAATACTGAGGAAAGTGGACTCTATAGCTGCATGATTCTTTACTTTATTTTATGTGCTATGTTTGAAATGTCTTGTATATTTGTTTATTTTGTACTGTAATTATATGTATTGCCATCAACTCCCAAAGGAGTAAAATTGTGCTTTTCAATAAAGATAATTATTTTGATTTCAGGTAAATTTAGAGAATTGTTATGTGACAGAACCATATATGTAATGGATGATTAAATTCAATTGGTGTTATTGCCTAAAATAGTCCTTGTTTGAATTAACCTGGCTTCATATCAATGAAACCTCCAGCTCCTCATTTGATTTACAGTAACTTTGGTATTAAGTTATTTGAATCAGTGTGTTATTTAACAGAACGGAACCCTTTTTGGATCCAGCACCACATATAAATATCCTTCTTAAACCACACTAAGGCACAGATAGACTTCTTCAGTGTTTAATCCTGGAATATAGTAAAGATTTTAATTTGTGATGAACAGTATGTATTGAAACACAATGAAATTTATTTTGATACACAGTAATAACTAAGTTCGGCTGAGTATGTCTTATGAATTTATCCCTAACGCCGTTAAGTAGTGAAGTCATGAGTTTAAAGTTAAGTAGTGAAGTCATGAGTTTAAAGAGGCTTTTGTTGTGCATTTCAATGTACTCCCGTTTGTGAGGACACTCATATAGCCTAGCGTCCCAATAAACAGACATGAAATTGGTAGTTTCATGCCAAAAGATGATGTTTTGTGATTGTTTAAGTCGTGGAAAGTGTGCAAGTCGGATTGCAAAAAGTAGCACCGAAAAGAAAGAAAAGCAGCATTGTGCAATCATGGAAAATTTATTAATTCCTTGATTCATTGTGTAAAGATATTTTGAAACTTTAAAGATAGTATGGATATTTATAATGTGCTTTCTTAAAGATCATGATATGAGGTGAAACATTTCTTCAGACTAATAGATCAACAGAAAGTAAAATATGATAGTGTCAAAATCACAACACCTGTTTTTATATCCGGAATGACACAATATCGGATATTCATTTCCGGTTGAGAGATATTTGAAGCAAAGCGTTGTGCAAACACGGTCATCACTTTACTGTGGGCAGCTGTTCTGAAAAAGATGTAGATTTTACCAAAGATTGAAATTGATTGAAAAAACATTTGGGTGACACGTGTTGTACATCCGAAACAAACGTTCATGAGAATACAAAAAACTCGGTACAAAGCTTTGATTAAATTTAGAATCATTTATATTAGATTGTTTCCTTGCGTTTTATCCACATTACGTTTGTAATCAGAACAAAACTGATTAAAGCCTAAACACATGCATCGTTATTTCATTACAGATATATTGACCAAAGATTTTCCAAAGATTTAACAGACAATATGCATTCAATTGACTTCAGAGACTGAACGATTTTGAAAGAGATATGAATAGTTTTTTTTATTTGTACTTGTAGTTTTTATGATTTTGTCCCCTTTGATAACTACACGAGTTTATTGGTATTTCATTCATTTATTATTTTTAATCAGGGACTTTGACTATTATTTCACTATTCTTGTGGGCATCAACCCCTTTTTCATACACATGTGTAAGTCGTATTTTCTATGCTAAGCTGTGGTGCGTTGCAATTGCAAAATTGCAATATTTTTTGTCCTGATAATAGTTTAAACAATAACAACATTCCAAATGCAAGTGGGATGGGTAATCGTTTTAATATTTATTTTAAATTTGTATTTCGTATTGTAGTTCCCCATGTTGTAGTTTTACATTTCTATTCTTTTGTTAAATTATTGTCGAAGTTGGGTACGAGTAAAACAAAATCACGTTAAGTATGAAAAAGAAAAGAAATGGGGTAAATGTCAAGGAGACAACATCCCATATCCAGGTTAAAACGACCCAAAACAAAGCATCTAGGGGTCACCGTACGGGTTAAGTGTTTTTCCTGTGTAGTTCCCGTGCAGATTGTGGCATGCAATTATAAATTTCAGCCATTGTAGGTGTTTCCTGTCATCCATTCTAGCTGCTACCTTTTTATTTCAATCAGTATGTGTGATGTGACTTTCACTTTTCGTAAAATTTTCAAATCTTGCATTATCGCTTTTCATGGCTTTTAACATTGAAAATGCTTAAAAATTCCAAAATTGTATTTATATGTCTGTATTAACATCCGAAGAGGTGTCTTGTTGGTAAAAACGTTATCCGAGTTTACAGAAACCAAGGAATTTTAGTATTTCTTTTTTTCTTCTTGGGAGAAGGTAAAATATAATATACTCATAATTTATTTATCTCTATGATTTATATGAAATAAACTAATTTTAGCTACAGAAATGAAACGGAAGCCACTATCATAATCCCAACGTATTTACCGTTATTTATTTTCATCATTTACACATTTATCAAGAAACTTATTATATTTGGCAGCAAAATTGATAAACATCACAGCATAAAGAAAGAAACAAAGCGGTGTTGTTCTCGCTACAAAACTATAATTTTCATTCTTATCGTTTATCATGTTTGGTGGCGAAGGCTAATGTCACGGCTGATTAGTGATTTAAATCTTGATTTCATTTTACACGTGTTATACCAATATATTTGACATCGTTATGGCAAAGATGTTTGATAATTGCAGAGTAAATATTTCTTGATTTAGTGATATCATAGCATTGAAAATGATATCAAGTTGCTAGACTTTGTATTTAGAAATTATGCAGATAAGGTTAATTTAATTGTTGTATAACTTGTCTGAGCAATTATTTCTCTTGTAAGCTCCAGAGACAATTTAATAAATTAACAATTCTTACAAACAGCCCGGTTTTCTGTGAAGATAGATAAAACACTGAAATTTTACATACAACTGTCCTGAATATAGTACTTACGTGTCTTCGAATTTAATTTCGGGTATATTTTTGAAATTTATAAATTTCCTGTAGACAAAATATTTTTTCCCTGACTATTTAATGATAAAGCTTGCAAGTACACATAGTAATTAGCTTTCCCTATAATATGCTGAAAAAATAAAATAAATGAAATGAAAATAAATTAGTCACGATAAAAATAACTCAATTGAGAAGCAAATATTAATAGAGACCGACTTTGGCGACAGCGAAGATAAGAGTCACCGGCTTCCATGGATTTCCCCAAAAGCATCCTTTAGATCGAACACTAGATTTTTGATATTTTCAACAGTAGATCAAAAACAATGAACAACGAATAAATTCTGAAACGATGCTAAATGAATTGAATATTTCATAACAATTAATTTAATAAAAAAAAATCCCTTAGACAATATATGAAATCTTATTATAGTTTAAAATAATTAGATAATATGACATTAAAAGAAACTGAATCAAGTTGTAAAAACACGGTTCTGATTATTTTTGCAGATTGTAATGAAATAATACCGAAGTGGCTGTAAAGTTAGTTTCTGCAGATGGCAATTTCGACAACTTATGTCCCTTCATGCAGATGAAATTTAGAAAAAAATCGGAAGACTTTTAATCAAAAGATGTAAAAAAGGCTGATAGGCTATGATTTGAGAAAACATAAATAAATTTTAAAATGTGAAATTAAAAATGATAAAAATAATTGCAGATCGAACGTTTATGATGGCGCACGTATTCCGTCCAAAATTTACATATTTACGACAAAATACTTGTGTCACCTATGAAAGGCATTTAGAATTTCTCAGAGTTTAACCAATTGAAGAAACATGTGCACTGTTCATTTATCAATTATCCTTTGCTCGAGTTCATTTACAAAGTGGCATGTCGACATCATATAAAAAACCTGTTAATGTCTGAAAAATTCATGAAAAAATAGGCTTAAAAGTCAAAATAATAGAAATATGTGACCTCATGTTTCAGGCCAATAAAGAATTATTAAGTCGCCCCACAAATGTATACAATGAGTTCGACAGCATTGTGGGAATTTGAAAATTACATGTCAGCTTAGAAGAAGTACGCATTGAAAATTTTTACAAATTTCAAGTGTTATGAATATATTTTCTGTATTTCCCATGGTATCCATAGATTTACGCTAATGTGTGAACCAAAAAATAAATTATCCTTATTAATTTAACACTTGTTCTATTGCAATTTTTCAAAGCGAAATATGTGCAAACATTATTATTATTAGCTAGCAAAACAAAACAAAATGTAATTAAGCTGACGTTTAGTTTCTATACGATATATATCTATACACGAACACGAAATGACTTTCCGTAATGGTTCAATGCAAAGTTTTCTTTTTCAAACTGAGAAAATCACATTCCCGTGAGAGACTAGAACAGAAAAATATCACACTTACTAAATGGATCTTCATTACCAAAGTATATATGTGTATATGGAGAAAACTCACTATATTGTTCAAATAAAACGACAGAACAAAGTGATAATAAGATGAAAACTCCATACCTCATACATTTTCTCTATTGTTTTACATATTATTGGCGAATTCACTCCCTTTTTATTCATGTTGGACGTCGTTCGAATTTTGGTATTCGAAAAAAAAAAAAAAAAAATCTGATGTGATCTGCTTTGAACTGACCGATGTCTTCGGCATTGGCATAAGCATATATAGATTTTAGCTATTTATAACCACTACGTAGGTCAATGCCCCTTGCTTGTGATGGACTGTTGTACACTCCAGAAATTTACCAGTACTGAAATCCAGTGTTCTGTATTGGACCGAACACCTGACAGTGTGAACCCAATTAAATCGAGGGTGACATCAGGTGTTCCGGAAGAGTAAGCTTGCCCTGCTCAGTAAACAACACCCGTCACACTGTCGATGGTTTAATCAAGGGTTGAGTCAAAACCTGTTATGTCAAATCCGTGAAGACGTGAAATCTAGCTGAAATTGTCCATTTTCATTTGGGACATAGACACATCATATCTTTCAGTGATGTCATGGTGCCGGCCATAGAATTTCTGGAGGGATAAAAGTAACAAAGGTTGAACAAATCCCTTACAAGCTTTTCGGACGGAAACTGATTTTAGTGTTGGAGTTTTAGGCACTTTTGATAATTTATATTCTAAAAGCTCTCTTCTTGTTGGATATGAATTGCCGTGATTTTGGATTTATGATTTCAGAATCCCCCTTTTCCTCGTTCTTGCTTCGGTATACGTTTGCCGATATATTTAACCCTTTTTATGTTTTGAGCTTTTGTTTTTCATATTTTTTGGTTATTATCTGCACTGGAAAGACATAAGTTGTTAAAATGACACTCTTTGAAGCTAAAATTACACATTTTTCTGTTTTATTCTCTGTACGAATGAACAAATAACAAAATATCGAAGTTACTGTGAATTTAGTTACACCTTAATGGCCACTTCGACAACGTATCTTTTCAGTGCAGAACACATTAAAACATTAGGAAGAACATCAATAAAATCCAAAAAAATATGATAGAGAACAAATAACCAAAAAGATCTTACCGAGAAACAAAAACAGCTAAGGACAGAGCTATGCACGAGGGAGATACTCCTAAGTTCAAAAATTTATATACTACAATTTTCCAAATAAAATCGGTTTTCGGGTCAGCACCGAAGTACTAACTACTGGCTTGGTGAATACCTATAGTGGTTATTAGTTACTGTAAATTTAGTTTCTGCATATGGCCATCAACCTTCCAAATGCATGCCTGCTTTCAATGATAAAAAAAATGAAATAATAGAAAAATGACCTTCAGATGTAATTGTGACACCATTTAGTGCTATACAAACATAGAACATCGTTCATCACTCTTTGTTGGAAAAACAAAATAAGATATGCCATATCTCTCAATATTGTAAAGGTGTTTTCATTTCAATAAAATCACACGTGTTTCTATGTAATTGCCTTAATTTTACAAACTAACAGAATTTACCAACAATTTTTCTTATCTCTTAACACCTAAATAAACATTGAAAATGATTAAAGATGTCTATAATTTCCATCTATTTTAAGTTTGATCTTTTTACGAAATAAAATTAGTTGACAACTCATCAATATCATCCTTTACTTTGCCAAACTTAAACGCAGTCTCTGTATGTTGATCACGTAGGGAAGCTAAGGGAAGTTTGAGTTGAACAAAATAGTAAAAATACACATAATAAACAATGAAATGATATTGAGTAAATGCACACGAGATAAAGTCTCCACAATACATTTAATGCCAATTAATTATTGTTGTTCTATATCTTGAAATCACCATGAGGCCTTCAACAATGAACCGATGTCCAAGTAGCACAATACTTTTATTAGATATAATCTTGAGACGTTCACAGCCCGGGGTTCACATAAACAGGAGTGAGACAGACTGGAGGGCAGGGTATATGCAGACATATTATGCCTTTTTGGAATGGTATGTCCACAGTAAAAAGTCGTAGCCAGGAACAAGTTAGACCCCGTTCACACTAACAATGTTTGAATCGATCGCGATTGATTCCAACCAGGTTTTGCTGTTTACACTATAAATATATCGGTTGCAGTCGTTCTTTTTGGTCTTTTAAAATGAGGTGGTCTTAAAAAGATCCATTTAAATCGAGACGCTTATACAGCATTAGTGTGAACAGTTGGGATCAATTGCGATCGATTCAAGTGCTTTGAAATAATCATGCGATCCGGACTGCAATCGGTTCGAACGAGAACGATAAATTCAAATGTTTAATATGTGAACGTAAACGGATTTTAAAAGAATCGATCTTAATTTGGATCGATCGCATCTAGTTCTAATGTGAACACGGCCTTAGTTTCAATAGTCAAGAGGAGAAGGCGCAATGATAAATCTAGTTCTAATGTGAACACGGCCTTAGTTTCAATAGTCAAGAGGAGAAGGCGCAATGATAAGTCTAGTCTAACGTGAACACGGCCTTAGTTTCAATAGTCAAGAGGAGAAGGCGCAATGATAAGTCTAGTCTAATGTGAACACAACCTTAGTTTCAATAGTCAAGAGGAGAAGGTGCAATGATAAGTCTAGCTTAATGTGAACACGGCCTTAATTTCAATAGTCAAGAAGAGAAGGTGCAATGATAAATCTAGTCTTATGCAAAAATGTTATGTGAGTAATTTTCTTTAAGTAACAATCATTTGTTTGTGAAGTCCCATTTATGGGAGATGTCCTAGTGTATCGTATCAGCTCCTGATGATACCTCAGTTTTTGAAGGGGTTCACACTGTTAGTGCTTTAGTTATGTAGCATTCTTTTTTCTTTTTTGTTTTATTTGTTTTGTCTTTGTCATACTGTCTCAATTCGTGTTGGATATGAATTGCCGTGATTTTGGATATAGAATTCACCTTTCCTCTATCTTGCTTCGGTATTCGTTTGCCGATGTATCAGCTGAGATACATATACGTTGTATGAAGGGGAGGAAGGGATGATGCTTCTCAACAATGGGGCATTAAAGATAGGATAGGAAATTTGAAATTATAATTGTCATTAATTCTAGTTTATGTTGTCCATTTTTTGTAATTTCTAGAAACAGATCAATAGATGAAGCCGACTTCTTCGTTTCAGTAGTGTTGACTGTGATATGTAAGTATTCAATAAATATAAGAACACCAATATATTGAAAATGAAATTAAGAAATTTAAGAACATCTGAGCTATGTTTTGTCTTCATATTCTTTGTTAAAGTTTTTGTACAAATCGGCTGCATATAAAAAAGTATATATTTGTTAAGTTTAAAATGACGAAATGAAAAAAAAGCACATGTAATTGTGTATACATGGAAAGACAACTACACATATTTCTATAGTATTTGAGACACCAATTAATCCAGAAAGTATATATATTGTACCTTATGATCGTTTTTTAAACATACACTCATGTATTTGGACCCCTTCTACATTTCTTGATGAAAGAACAGCCTTATTGGTAAATGTAGAGAAGTCGAATAACCCGCCCTAACTGATTTATTATTTTCCGTCGGAAATCAAAACTTCTCCCGGCTGTCTCATCTATACATTGATTCCTTTTGCTTGTATTTCGCTTGTGTTCGTCCTGATATGGCTGAAATAATTATCCTGCCAATAAATACATATCATTAACAGAAAATTCAGTAATGCTGTACACGTGTTTCAAGGAGTATCTCTCATCAGCCGAACTAAAATCAAATAATATTGAAAGCTATTATCCAAAAAAGAAGAAGTACTCATTTCCAAAAATATAGAAATAGGAAGCCAAATCGGTGTTTGTGTGTAGTTTTTTTCTTTTTATGTGCATACTTTGATATCATTTTTACCTTAAATTTATAAACATGCATATATAGTTTTCTTTTCACAAAGTTTCCTTTTATATAATATTGTAATGTTGAACAGTAATGTTCAGAAAAATAGAATAATTGTAAGGTGACACATATTATTGTCAAAAATAGTGCATGTAGTTTGCACTTCTTCCAACTCGTGTGCACCTAATAACGACAAAGATTTAAAAAACAGAATGCACAGACAAAATCTGTATACTCAAAGGTACTGTAAATTCAATTTTTGCGAATGATAGACGCGTATAGTTATAAGGGTACCGGTGGTTTTTATAAGTCAAACTAGTATTGAAAGATGAGAGATTTGAATTCTCAGAATAAATATTTGAATTATTAACTTTTTTTCCAAAACCACAATCTAATGTGTTTTTTTCTTTGTCCAGATTTGTTTTCTAAAGCCAAATGTTTCATTTTTTCTGTCCGCCGCTACTATTGGTCCATTGAGTGAATAATAATGAAAAAAGTGTAACTCAAACGACATTTTCAAGAGCAAATAAGGAAACACCTAATTGTCTTTTCCATTCATCCAGAAAATTATTCATTAATGTGTGTCAAAATTACCTTTTTACAAATATTTATTTTTGTTAAACATCGTATTTTACATTTTCCAATAAATGGCAAGAAATAGGAAAGTTATTTTGGTTTGACAACTTGAAGTACAGAACTTTTCACTATAATATGTTTTCCTTTTTGTTAGAAAATTACCATGCAGATGTCTCCTTACTGAAAGATAAATCTTAAATTAATTTTCCATTAACTATCAAATGTTGCCTTTATTTACACTAATCGAACTTTCCCTAACTTTTATTTAATTGTTTGGTCTTTCTTTATAAAATACATATTAATGGTAGCATTGGTCATCATCTGCTGAGAAATTAATTACAGAATACATGTATATGTAAGGTGTTTGGCATCGTTTGTTAAGAAAATAATTAAATTGTATTTTCACTTGTCATAAGATCATAATTTATGTCTGTATTTAAAAAGAATCAACTTAAATATTAAATTTAATGTAATATATTTATAAATAAATTATAAATTCAATTATAATAATTATATAATTATTATTATTATTATTATTATTATTATTGTTATTATTATTATTGTTGTTGTTGTTGTTATTGTTGTAATGATTATACATTTTTTATTACTACATGTGATTTTCCACATCTATTTATCGACCCTATGCGCTTATATACATCGAGGGTAAATACAACATTTGGAAATGTTCTCAAATATTTCATTTGGATTTTTTAGAAATTCCCGAGGAAAAATGAAATCCAATGGGAAAATGTATTTTAAAATTAGATTATGCCATTCTCAGGTTTTAATTATTGATGTCGTGTAAAAAAATGTTAACACATCGAGGAACAAATATGATTTTGTTAATAAATCAATAAATTTTGTTTTCGATTCTCTCCCTCTTAGATGCCAAGTTTAATACTGACTATGCTCAGCGATAAAGCCACTTCCGATTAACGCGTTTTTATAGTAAACAATGGAAAGTTATGAAGTAAATGCACATGAGACAAAGTCTCTACAAATACCTGGTAAAACCAAACAATTGAAAAAAAAACACTTTAATTGTTGTTCTTTATCTCGAAGTCACCATGAGGCCTTCAACAATGAGCCTCAAGTAAGTTCAAGACGGCCCCTAGGCTAGTGTATCAATAGTCAGTGGAATATAACTAAAGTATTTGGGATATTATATCCCACGAAATTCTAGAAATTTTGGTTCTTCACAATACAGTCAAACCTGTCTTATGTGATTTTCCAAGGGAACCACAAAAGAAGGTCACATAAGACAGGTGGTCACTTAATACAGGGTTGAGATTCTGATCAACACTAATTTGTCTGTTGGCATTGTTGGCGAAATAGTGTCCATATCATAGCTGTATTATGTATTTTGATATAAAGGGGGTTTATTAAATCAGTGTATGTAGTAGTTCGCAAGGAAAGCGACAGAAGGTGAACAATTATTAAATTTAATTGGACTTTATTTGGATTTTTTTTATAAAGAAGAAATAAGCCTAGTTTTCACCACCATTTTACAGGGAAATTTCTGTTGTCATCTGGGAAACAGATATCCCATAGCGGTCCATAAGATGTTGCTGTCGACCTTAAAACTTCTGGAGGGATGACTTCCAAGTTTTGGGTAACATACCCTTGTTGAAGTAGCCTATATGTGAGCAACCGGGCTCTATCAAGGAAGTCACTGTATCGAACACGGGCTCTTGAATAGCGAATGAGCTGGGAGATGTAAACTCCATATGC